>JAFEMH010007029.1:0-104393 GCA_022495995.1 Adenophora triphylla var. japonica
GAATCCCCGAATGTCATTTTTTTTCAGCAAGTTTAAAGGTGGTCTCGGGGAGATTATGCATGAGAGGAGGTCATTTTTCGAAGAAAGGTACAAGGTGAAGTGCTTATGGTCCCTCGAAGAATTGGTTCCGGACTACGACCTCTTGAGAGCTTCTTACGTCATTTTGGGATACTAGAAGGCATGTCTTTTGCCTTTCTTACAATGTAGAGGTTGTTCAGGCGACCGTTGAAGAATTTCAGGCTTTGCTTGGCGGTCGGAGGTGGAAGAGATTGCGGTTCACTTTGCCAGGAAGGGGCCTCTTTCGTTGATAGGTTGTGCAACCTCCTTGCATCTTTCCCACAGGAGGAAGCACAAGGTATGATCCGTAGTCCCGATCACTTTGATATTTCCGGTCTTCCTGATAGATTTAGGAGCTTAGGCTCGATTGATGATGCCTATTGGGATGCCTTTGCACTTTGCATGTTTGGTACCTTGTTCATGGTCTATTCTTTTGGGATATGTCATCGATCTCTGCTGGATATTGTTGTTCATTGTCGCTTGGGCAGAGATGTTGTACCTTTGATCTGAGGGGAGACTTTTCATGCTCTCGATAGGCTGGCTACAGGAGGCGGTATATGCGCGGGGGCAGCCCGTTCCTCTTGACTTTGTGGGCCGATGGAACGCACAGGGGTTCTTCGGGAAACATCGGATATGATCAAGCCTTGGACATTCGCCGGGAGAGGGGTTCTTTGTAGATTTTGATGATCGGGGCTCATGGGAGCGTTGGATGGCTGGTCGTCGGGCAGAAGATATCAGATGGTCGGTGCCTTGTTGGCGGGTGGAGACTCGGAGGGTACTTCGGGATGGATCTCCGTAGTTATGCTTAGGGGCTTTCTCGATCCGGCTTTTACATTCGAGTCTTTGGTCTACGAGACAGTTCGGTTTGGAGCGAGGTTCCTTTGGAGGACTTTGATGATATAGCCACCGGGGTGGTGGCTTACGCTTCTATGGATGATCCTTCGGTATTTCCATTTCTTTCCCGATCATGGAGGTATGACGCCTTTCCTCCTCGGGTTATCCTCGGGCGTCAGAGACTGTGTTCTGACCACTTGTTACTGGATTGGTACGAGAGGCATTTGGGAGAGACTCAGAGATGGCTATTTTGAGACGGCGTGAGGCCATTGTGGGTGCGGAGGACCTGACAGTTTCCGAGAGGAGGAGGACCGAGGCGAGGGCCAACCCTCATGACAGGAGCGGAGATGTTGTGACCGACTATGAAGCTTATGTCATGAGACAAGAGAGGAGGACTTCTACTTTACCAGCTAGGTTACAGGAGATGAGAGATGATGCCTTTAGGAGCCACTAAGGCCACTGACGATGCAGGCTGGTTTGATAGATCCTGTTCCTATACCAGCTTGGTAGGAGGAAGACCGACATTTTTCCCCGTTCGAAGAAGAAGACTCGAAGAGGGAAGAAGAGGGGAGAGGCCGATGCGAGTGGCTTGGGAGTGACCTTGAGGTTTCCGAGCATCCCTTTCTTGTCATAGCAGACACATTAGTTTGATTATGTATCTTAGTTTCTTTTAGCAGGTTGCCAGTTGTAGGAATGAACCGGGCTTAGACTCATCAAAAAGCTTTTAACTGTAATGAATATGTGAATTGCTTTAGAGTTTTTCGAGACGCTTTCATGGTCCGATCAATGTATTGATGACAAAGTATGTCTTTTATTTGTTTTTTTAGACCGAACCGTTTCCGGCTGCCTACGTTCCCTTCGGACAAAAGGGCTCAGGTCTCCGTAGTTCGACCCGTTTTTTCTTTTGTTTTTTTTTTTTGTTTTTTTTGTTTTTTTTTTTTTGTTTTTTTTTTTGTTTTTGTTTTGTTTTTGGTGCAACCCTGTTTTTTACCTAGGCCACCCTTTTCGGGTTTTCAACCTAGTTGGGTATTACTCTTTTAGCATTCTTTTTCTTGTTTTTTTTTTGTTTCTTTTTTTTTGACTCAGTGTTTTACGCGTAGTATCTGCGCAGCTTGTCACCATTCACTGGGTGTACAAAGGGATTTCCGTCAAGGTCTGCAAGTTGCATGGCTCCTCCGGAGAAGATCTTTTGGACGATGTATGGCCCGACCCAGACAGGCTCCCATTTGCCGAGGGGGTTGATACGGACTGGGGGCTTCTTTTCCAAAACGAGATCACCTTCTCGGATCTCCCGATGCTTCACTTTCTTGTCGAAGGCTCTGGCCATGCTTCCTTGGTAAGCTCGGATATGTTCCATGGCCTTCAGTCGGCGCTCATCTAGTAGAGCCAATTCATCATGGCGACTTTGGAGCCATTCGACCTCGTTGATCTGACTTTCCAACAGTACCCGGAGTGAGGGGATTTCTAGCTCGATTGGGAGTACGGCTTCCATTCCGTAGGTGAGAGCAAATGGTGTTTCCCTGGTTGCCGTTCTGACGGATGTTCTGTAGCCCCAGAGTGCCAGGTGTAGCTTCTCGGGCCAATCTCGACCTTGGACAGCCATTTTCCGAATGATGTTTTCTAAGGTCTTGTTTGCTGCCTCAACGGCTCCGTTAGTTTGGGGCCTTGTGACGGGTTATTCTGAATTCCGCCAGCAGCCTGTCGCATTCCCCTTCGAAGTGGGATCCATTATCTGAGATGATTTCGGCTGGCAACCCGTATCTGCATATGATGTTTTCTTTGATGAAGAGGGATACTTTCCTTGAGTTGAGGATTTTGTAGGGCATCCTTTCTAGTTTCCTCGGAGAAACTACCAATCTGCGTCTCTTTAGGCTCTTCCGCAGTTCCCAAATTCACACTTATCAAAATCTCTTCGGCAGCTTGGGCTCGATTTTCCTCTTTCCGAACAACCTGCTTAAAGATTTTTGTTCTCTTCTTTTTTTTTGTTTATTTAATGTGTCTGCTTCTTTATCTAATGAATCATTATTAAATGTTTTTTTTATTTATCATTAGTTAAAGTGGCAATCAAGGGATACTCAGAAAGGTCATTTCATTGAGAACGAAAAGGAATACAGCGTTTGCTACAGACTTGTAGTCTTCAGGCGTAAGGCCATCGGACGACCCTAGAGACTCGACCTTAACAATGAGAGACTCGGAGGACTCTTCCTAGATTGACACAAAGGGACGGGAGACCAATCCAGGATTGGTGATCATTTCTTCTTTGGTCGCGGACGGGCCTGAGAGAGTTTCCCGATTCTTTAATGGCATCGGTCGGTGGGCGTCATGACTCGGGAATTGTCTTGTACTCCTTCCTCGATCATCGCTACCATTTCTTTGACTCGAAGCTGAAATCAATCGGGTCGGCACTGATCTCTTCCCGAATAACTGCATTTGCATAATCGGATCATCCCAATCATCTCGAAAAGATTTACGTGGCTTTGGCTTTCGGCACTTTGTCAATTCAAACTCGAGGCTTCGGGCCATCTGGGCGAAGCTTTTCGAGCTGTTCCACTAGGCTTGGCACGCCTTTGAAAGTGTACTCACTCTTCATGGTAGTGGTAGCCCGGGTATCTTGGGTAGGTCCGAAACATTCTACTGACGGGGTTAGCTTTGGCTCCCTGAACTTGTTAAGGCTATCCTGCGGCTTCAGCCACCCTTACGTAGAAGTGGGCTCGTGATGTTACCGGTTGTGTGGGACCCTTTACAAAGTAGTCACCAAATTAGGACTTGAAAGGGGAGATTTAGGGTCGTCGGCCAGGGACCTTTCTGTGATAGCTTCTTTCCTTTGTAGAGCCAAATCCTTTTCCTTTTGCGGTGTCCACCGAGGAGGCCTCATATCCCGGGCCGTGGCGAGTTTTACTCGTCCTTTTCACCTCGATGAGCTTGTGGGTTCCTTGTTGGTGCTTCCCCGGACCGAGGCCGGAGTAGATAGCTCATCTTTCTCATCATTTTCAAGGCCCAGGAGGGATTTTATCCCGGGTGATTGTCGGATCTATGTTGCACACTTGGGCTTTGGGAGGCTCGGCCAGTGAAGCCCGTTAGCATGAGACCTTCTTCGTCATGTTTGATTTCCGAATAGGTATTCCACAGTGTCATCCGTGCCCTCCAAGGTGATGAGATCCCCAGTAAATGGTTGTCGAGTCCCCATTCGAGACGAATTTCACACCTTGGTGGAGGCTTGAGGCGATCGCCTTGACCTGGTGCGACGAGGTCTTCCCAATAAGGCATTAAAAGTGATCGGGATGTCAATAACACAGGAATTCCACAGGTATCAATTTCTCGTCCAAACCGGAGGTCCAAGGTAGCAACTCCAAGGTGCTCGGGATGTCGAGTCGTAAGCTTTGAGCTTGTGAGGGAGGAAGGTTTTAAGTCCGTGGACTTGATGTCAACGAGCTCATGATCTTTGCCGGAAGAATGTTCATTCCGGACCCATTATCAACCAGGACCCGAGGGAGGCGTCGTTCATCCAATTGGGTGTGATGAAGAGAGGCTCGTTATGATCGGCCCCAAATTGAGGGAGGTCGAGATGTGAAAGTGATTATGTTCCCGTATTGGATGTTTCCAATCAGTGTACCACGTCATCGGGAGTAGCATCAATAGGGACCAAGGTGCGGGCTAGGCTTTCTTCCGGCTTTAGCTTGTGGGGATAGGATGAGGTGAGCGGGGACCATAGAGAGATGTTGGCTGTGTTTGCTTCAACCGGGTGAGCACGGGATCCTCTTTTCGGGGTCGGGAGCTTCTACTGTCTTAGCATAGGGGCGGCGGTTCTCCTCGGGTGCTTGATCTGTGGCCTTCTTATACGCCTTGGGATTTCCTTGGAAGATTTGCCGGATCGGGTCAACAAGTTAACTTCTCATCGGTTGCTTCTTGACTAGATTTCTTCAACGCCGCTAAGGTCGACGGGGAGCTTTTTGGCTATCGGCCACCTGGTTACGACGGAGTCTAGCAACGGTGAGGGCCGAGCTATCTTGGCTCCTTCTGGGCGGCCCTTATAACCGCTTCCCAAGTCACGGGCTTTTGAGTGCAGGGTTGTGTTGTTGCCCCCTGGATGGCCCAGCTGAGCTAGGGCGTCCTCGATTCGCTTCCATAGTACGCCTTGCTCATAGTTATCATACAACAAGAGTCGCTATTGTCGGGGCTCGGCGGCTTTTCGATTTCATCCCGGTATAGTGCAACCATTGTTTCCTTTACGTAATATTCAGAGCCGGAGATGATTATAGCACTTTGTGTGGGAGGCGCATCCGGTGTCATGCCGATTTCCGTGACTTCTCTCGAGAGCCGACATACAGCGGGGAAGGTGACCTCTTCTTGGGTAACCCCGACAAGAAGTGTTACTTTGTTCCGGGTGGATTTGATCTCGACCATGGTTATTTTCTCATTTGGGCGGATGGGAGTTAGTTTCCCTCTCTCTATCGATCCTCAACTATCGGCTGGATCGGACTCCGAAAACCCTTTCCCCAAAGCATGGTAGGCGGTGTTGAACTCTAAGACATCCACGTGCTCGAGACCCGAAACTTCATGGCCTTTATGTCCTCGGTTTCATATTCGTCTTCCGAAGTGTCTTCGGTCTTATGGCTATCGACCTCCATTTCATCATACATCTTCTTTCTTTTACCCACTTGCAAGTAGGGCAGCCACAAGTAAAGGATAGGCAACGTTCCCCCTCGTAGTTTGATGTAGCGGCTCGATAGATGCGGGTCCAAATAAGGAGCACCGGGGTCCACGTTGTCGGGTCAGCCGGAGCAATTAGGAAGGCGTCATGTGGATCCATAGGTATGAAAGCCACCGGGAGACGTTTAGATCAATAACCTTTTCGGTGATTGCGAGGCATTCGCCGTGCTCAAGCGGCCCTGTGACCAGACCCTTACGGTTGTTATGCCATCCGTTCTCGGGAAAGAAGAAAAAGATCCGATGACGTTTACGAATTCTTCATCTTACGGTCGCCGAAACCCTCCATTCTCGACCCGGTGCTTCAATGAACCCTTTCCATTCACCGGTCGAGGTTCTTATAAGGAACATTGTGTTCTAGGATTTCGGATGTGTACGGATCCGGGGCGCGGGCTTTGTTGTCCCTCATCCTCTGAAGTATCCTGACACCGACCACGTGCATCTTACGAGTGCGGCTCTTGGGGGCCCATTCCTCACGGCATTAGACTTGCATTTTCCGGTGGTCCTTCATCGTCGTTGCCGACAACCAACCATTGTGTCTCGGCTCCCATGGTGTCATTTCCTACCCGATTGTTCCAGTTGTTTCCGGATCCGGGGCCTCGGTTGACTCTTCGCTCTCGTCATCGCGTCATCGGAATCATCTTCCCATACTACGGGATTTCGGGCGAGAGGGAACGCCGATCAAAACCCGTTAGGGGAATATGGGTGCGTGCAAACGGCAGTAAATTGTCATATGCTCCCATTCCGGAAGTGGTAGTTGTGACTCCGCTTCTCCTCCCGAAGCTGCGGGCGAAGAGTGAGAGGGGTGGCACGTATTTGACTCCGGGCGGGATATAGAAGGAGTCCTCCTCTTCCGATTCTTTCTTTGTTCTCGAGATCATATTCGGCCCCTCCCAAAGCCAACTTGCGAAGTGTACTAGCTCCGGATGCTCCTCGGCCTCTTCTTTGATAAGCCCCAAGTCCTGATGCGCTCGCGGAAGCTTTCTTGCTCGATTCTTCTCGATTGTTCTAACCATCTTGTGTAAATGGTTCTCTCATGTTTTGACCGGAACAGCCCCAGTTCTTCAGTATCGGTTTTCCCTTCATCCGAGAAATAGCGGGCCTCGTATTCCTGCAGGAAGTCTCTGACATGAGACCAAGGTGGGCTGATTCGTTCAACATCCTCAAGGTTGATGGAGAATATGAATTCAGGATCTTCGACAAGGTTGGCCATGGGTATTTGGGGACCTTCATCGGCATCTTCCTGGGCAAGCGAAGGTTCTCCGCACTCAATCATATTTACCTGATTATGGTTCCTTGGCAGAGGATTTTTTACTGTATTAGGCCCTTCGGGGCCTTCCAACTTTCCTTGCTCTATCAAGCCTTGGATGGCCTTTTTCAGAGTGAAGCAGTTGTCAGTCAGATGTCCGTGGGCTTGATGAAAAGCACAATACTTTGAGGTATTCACGGGAGCATTCGGATTCCTGGGTTGGAAATTCTCCAAAGGTCGCAGCAAGCCTTCTTTCACCAGTCCCCTAAAGATGTCGTTCAGAGGCATTCCAAAGTTTTCAAGGTTCATGACCCGTGGTCTGGGCTCTACTACGGTTTTCCGGGAGCAAAAGGAGTTGTGTTATTACATTCTGTCCCGCGTAGTTAATCATCTCTTTGCCTTTAGCGGGAGCGAGGGCGTGTTTGAAGGAGGAGCCCGATATCTCAACGAGTGCGGCAGCCACTGGGTTCTTTGTAAGCCTTTTCAAATTTAGCCGAGGAGTTAACCATGGCCCGTAAGTCTCGAGTACGGAAGTGAGGCGAGGGAGGCTCTCGGATGTGGTTTCGAGCATGACTCGGAAGATGTCCAGGTTGCTCCTCTTCGGAAGGAGGGATTGCCATCTCACCGAGTTTCGAGATTCCACCGCTTGTAAAAGTCCCCAACATTCTCATCGGAATGTTGACCTTGTTGTTTGTAGGTCAACTCTATTTGTTTCCCATTCCAAGTTGGCCTTGTACTTTTCTGTGAAGGAATTGGTAATCTGGTCCCATGTAGCCCTGGCCTCGGGCTTTAAGCGGAAGAACCATTTTAAGGCACTGGATTTCAAAGATAGACTGAAATAGTCACCAACTCGATTGATTGGTACACCCTTTGGCCTTCATTGCCAAGGTATACGTGTCCAGATGAGTTTTCGGGCATGCAGTGCCATCAAAGAGGTCCAGATTCGGCATGACAAATTTGTGAGGCAGGGGAACGATGGAGTCCGGGTCCGTAGGCCGGAAGGCAGACTTCTTAGCGGTCAATTCAGCAATCTGTGCTTTCATTTCCTTGTGTTGCTCCATGAACCAGGCCAGATGAGGGTCTTGTGGCGAAGTCATTGCGTTCAAACTAGTGGCTAAGCTAGAGAGAGGAGCTACCACTGGCGGCAGACTGGTGGAGGGAACGGCCGATCCGGGGACGTAGGTGAAAACCTGTCCTTGGGCTGAGTTACCCTGGGGAGCATGAGTAGGAGCTTGGGCAAAGGGATAGAACCTTGCGGCCTCGTCGGTTGATTTTCAACCTGGCAAAGTGGGTGGAGGCGGGCATCCCGATGTAGCCAGGATAGCTTGGATTTCAGTGGGGCCCATGAGTAAGCTTAGGTGCGAGCCGCCTGGCCCCGATCGTTGAATTGCATGGCCGGGCCGAGGCGATGGTGTATAACCCGGGGTACTGCGGTCCTGGTGATTCTGATGAAACTGGGATGGCGGTTTGGTAACCCATCGAACCCTGAGTGAGAAATTGGTTTGTGAAAAGCTGGGAGGAGCGGTGAGCTAACATCATTCCGAGGAGGGCTCTGACGGCCTGAGGCATGCCGAAGCTGTTGTTGTGTCCCTTTGAGCTTTTGCGAAGGCCCGGATTGATCGGTTCCAAAGCGTGGCGGGATCCCAATTAGCCGTGGCATTCCGAAATAACCCCAACCATGAGAAGGCATTCCGTGCGGCTTTGTCCCCACCGAGGAACCGTGAACCGATTTGTGCCGTCGAGGCCGCATGGATCCAAAGTGGTCTCGTGGTTGGGGGAGCCGGGCCGACCCGAAGATCAAGGAGCATGGGTTACGGTAGTGGTACCATAGGAGGTGGGTGGTGGCATCCTGGAGTAATCGTGGCGGCGAGAGTGGGATTGGCATCCTCTTCTTCTTCCACGGTGAAGGTGCCATCGGGGTTGAGGCCGGCGGCCAAACCATGGCTTTTAATAGCCTCCATAAGGCTATTCGTGTGCTTCCTATCGTAACCTCATACGTTCGCTAACCGATTCCACTTGTTGTTACGTACGAGGGGTCCCGGGAGGCGGAGTGACATTGTCCCCATCATTACCGGGCGATGCGGACATTACGAAACCGTGAGTCGGAACAAACGGCGAAGCCGATGATGCGCTTGACTCTTCCCAACTGATCAAACGGTGACCCGGTGCCCGAAACCAAGCTTTGTGAGGAGGCTGGGGAAAAGGCACGAGGGTTCGAGATGTGCGGGAATGAAGGAGGGTAAGTGTTTGGGCTTTGGGCTCTGGGCAGCAACATGCGGTTATTTGTTCACGTTTACTTAAAATATGTTTTATTAACCTAATCGGTTGGAAAAGATTGCTCTTCTTTTTCGCAAACTACTCGATCCTGGATCGGTGGGCCCCGTCACTACGTCTATAAGCCCCTCGTATTCCACTCCGTATTTCGACCTCCCGGGGTGGATGCCCCGGCGAGGGTCCTATAGGGCAAGCGGGTCCCACCGACCAAAGAAAAACGATCCTAAAAGGCGGCGGGTAATCGAGTCTTAACGAGCATTCGATGTAAATTACGGACAAAGGCGACGTCAAAGTCAAGATCATGTCCGAGGAGCTCGACAAAAAGCTCGGCATGATTTGGCGATGAATGTCCACAATTGATCTTGACTTGTCGTCAATTAGGCCGTAATTAGGCATGGAATAATCATTAATCCTTGATGACTCGGTGTCATGCTTTGGGAGTCGGTGTATAATTTGTGCCGCCGAGCCGAAGTCAAGGCGCCGGTCAATATCTTGGTCAAAGTCTGCGGCGAAAAACCGGCATGACTTCAGCGATTAGGGTCCCGAAAGATATTGAGCTCGGTATGCCGACAAAGGCTTGAAAGGAAAGGTCTATACAACGTACAGTGGCATGACACGAGACCAAACTAAAAACCAACTGGGTCTCGGACAAAGTGTGTCACGGACAAGTGCATGGTCGACACGAGGCTCCATGGGATGTTTGGATAGTCCTGTGCTTGCACCGAGAGGCGTAATAAGACCAAACGGGCCGCGACAAGGATTTCCCCGGGTTAGGGACGTAGTGTGCAGTGTAAGGTCACGTGCGCGTAGTGTGCAAGTAGTCTATCTTCTTTTTCTGAGTAAAATAGAAATTTTTCATGTGTCTTAAAAAGAATGATGCATGATTTATTTTTTTTTGAAAATTTTTTTCTTTTTTTTTTTGAAATTTTTTTTGAAAATATTTTTTTTGAAGGTAAATGCACACATAAGCATATAAACACATAATTCAAAATCCGAGGCAACGGGTCCGACAGTCAAAATTTTGACTTTTTTCGAGGCGGTCAAAACAACACGAAAATGTGCAAACCCGATACACACACACAAAAACAAACGGTTTCAAATGCCGGGACGGAAGCTTGACCCTCAAAAGTTTTTTTTTTAAAAAAAAAAACAATGACACCGGTACGTGGGATTGTTAAACCACAATTTATCCCCGACTTGTGTTAGGAGGCGATAACGGAAAGTTTAATGGTTTCCACCAATATACCAAATATCATTTTTTTTTTAAAAGCTTATTTATCCCCAGCGGAGTCGCCACTGTGAAGAATGTGCCAATTTTTTCGAAAGGACTTTGAAATTTTTCGTTTCTTTGAAAACCAATCGAAAAAAAAAACCGGAGTCGCCACGCCATTTTTGTTTTAAGGGCCAAAACTTTGAAAAATGCCCGAGATTAGAGATTTGGGTTCGGAGGTCACGTTACACGCCGGGAAGGACGTTAGTGTGCACCCGGAATGCCTCGTAAAACGAGTCTTCCAAGCTAAAAACCATTTGTTTGTGTGTGTGTGTGTGTGTGTGTGTGTGTGTTACTTTGGCCAAAATAAGTTGAAACTGAGGAAAGTAAAAATTGGGAATTCTTTATTAGACTTTGGACAGATCCCATGATTTTTGGTGTGATTTTTGGGTTGAGTTTTGGTACTCAAAAGATTTTTGGAAGTTGGAAACCATTTCTGCCAGAATGAAAAAGGCAGTGGACACTTAATTTTGAAATGGACTTTAGGGCTTGAAAACTCCAGAATCTGGGAAAAGTCCGAGAATGAAAAATGTTCAAAACACCTTAAATAAGGTTTCTTTAAAAGAACTTTTCATTTTGGAGATTATTTGTGGACCCAAAACCTTCTGGAAATCTCAGATGTGAAATCTGGACTTCCAGAGACTGATGAACTGTCCTTTAAAGGAAAATTTGAAAAAGGGAGTTTTACTCACGCAAAAAATAAAGTAAAAATATGTATAGAAATCTCTGGATGTTGTCTACAAAAAGTGTTTTGTAGTCAACACCAAATTCCAAGTTTATCTGTGTCCAAAAAATTAGACCATGGACTGGGGTCTTAGAAAATTGCTATTGGACAGCAACTTCTCAAGAAGGAAAACATGATTTAAAAGGGGGTTTTGCATCCATGCTTGTCCCCATTTCCCTAGGTTTTGATTAGTGATCACTTGACATTTTAATGGTGAATCAACTATATCAAACCATCCTTGGGGTACATTAGGACTAAGCACTTCATTTGCTTGGGAAGGGGATTTTATCCTTTGAAAAAGAGATTTGATGTATGAAAATGATTTTTAGGGTTTTGAAAATGTGTTTTCTTTGCAAGTAAGTAAGAACACTTTGAAAATAATGTTGATCCTTGTAGAAGATCATCCATGGAGATGAACTTCCATGGTGACCTTCTTGGATCTAAGACAAGAAGATGAATAAACTACATTTTGGAGTTTAAAAATGCATGCATGAAGGAGTTTAGGGTAAGGAGAAGGAGGGTTTACCAATCTTCTTTGTGTTTTGAGTTTTTGGCTTGAATGTAAGAGGGTTTGAGGCTTGAATATGAGAGTGTTTGAGTGAGTGTGATTTTGGGTGAATAGTTGAGAAAAAGATGACAATTCTAGAGAATTCTCACTGTTTTCTCTCTATTTTCGCCAAGGTGCAGTTGTGAAAAATATTTTTTCTCTCTTTCTTCTGAGACTGAAGGCCTCAATTTATAGCCCTCTGGAAATGACAAAACCATCCGCGCGGATGGTTCCTGCAGCATGCACTGTTCATTTAATGCAGCTGCAGGCTTTGGACACAAAGAATATTTTCAAAAAAAATCAAACTGGTTATGTTTTTCAACTTACCAGATTCGGATTTTCTTAATTCTTTTACTTTTTGAGATTCTTTTGTAGGCTTAACCTTAAATAACAATGCCCACTTTGCCCTTGCTTTGTTAGAAAAGTTAGGAATGTTAGGAATGTTAGGAATTTTATAACTTTCGTTAATTTTCTAACGAAAATACTAACAAACTCAAATTGGAGCACTTACAATCAGTCCACTCAGCTTTCAGCTTTTTTTCCTCTGGAGTTTCAGTGTTGGTGGCAGGATTGGTGTTGGCCTTCATAGAAATAAAGGGGCCATTGATCACGCAGTCCACCAGCATCTCATCAGTGATTTCCAAATGAATTAACATTCGAGTCCTCTAGATGTCAAAGTGGTCTTCATCCAGTAAAGTAATGTATGAGTAGTTAATCGTTGTCATGGTTTGTGAGTTTGCCATGATGAATCGGCACCCAAACTGTTAAGCTTGAAAAACAAAAAAGTTTTATAAAGGTGTTTTGCTCGTATACCACTTGTTGGTCCCAAAGGAGGCAACAAGGGTGAAAATCAGCTACAGGGGGTGAATAGTTGTTACAAATTTTTTGACCCTTTTTTAAAAACAAGCCTCTTGTTTACAAAACAACTCTTGCAGTGTATCAAAACCGCATGTGAGGTTTGTAAAATGAATAACGGAATTTCTTGGTAACAGAGTGAGGTTTGACATTGAGGTTTAGAAAATAGTAAAGTAAGTTTTGACAATGATTAAATTTAAATGCAATTCACAAATCTGGGAAACCTATTAAGATCAAACAGATAAGACAAATTAGTTTGAATGATGAACAGTAAAGAAAAAGCAGAAATTGAAGAACACAAGAGTTGGAATGGTTCAATCGTTAATGATCTACATCCACTACCAAGATGGTTAGTATTGGATTTCTAACTACTAGATTTTGTATTAGATAATGAGAGAGATTACAAGATTACACGAATCAAACGCCAATCTAAAATCTAAACAATGAAGAAAATCCTATACTATAACCGGTGTATCTCAAATGATTTAATCTAAGTAATTAATCAAGTGAGGTCTGTGTGTGTGATTATCAAGATTCAAGGCTCTTTAAATTTGTATGATTTAGGTCACAATAAATCTGAAGTGTTACAAATGCTTGAATTTCTGGGCTTGTAGATTTTTTCTTGAAGCTATAAAGGATGAAGATGAAGATTCAAAGATTCTGAAAATATGGAAATTACTTCAAATCTTCAAAGGATTATATCAAATGTATATTCTCAAGCAATCTTCAAATGATGAAGATTGGGGGTATTTATACCCATACACCAAAAACTATCCGTTTGGAACAGTTGTATCAAGTACATTGCTGGTGCGGTCTGATTGGTCCACGTGTCCACTTTTGTCCGTTTGTTCAGAAGTTGTTGATAAGGTTGTACGGACCTCACCTGACATTCTGGGATGAAGGAAATCTGTTACCTTTTCAAAATTCTTTTAAACTCTGAATTACTGTTAGACACGTTGATTTAACTTGCATTTAACTCAACGTTGCTGACATGGATCAATCAGTTAAAGGTGGTCCAAAACTTCAAGTCTTCAATCATTGGATGAGGTTTGAGGGACGCAATCTGCGGTTTTATGTTGAAGTTTGCACATGCGGTTTGCTTTGTGGGGTTTCGTATATGAGGTTTGTGTTGGGTTTTATGGGTCCATGCACAGCGGAATTAGCATCTAAATAACACAAAACCCAAGAGCCCTAAGATCCGTTCTATACAATTAAATTGAATTCCTATGAGATAGAATTAACCAACCTTAATTGGTTTCCGTTCTTGAGCTATCGAACAATATATCGATGTGATTTTGAATCACAAATTTCGATCTTCAAAAACTTGAAACTTCAGATTCGAACTCTAGGCCTTGATCGTCGTACGAGCGAAGACCCTCTAGTAGTATCCACACCTTTGAATGAACCAATAATGGTTCTTGAGGATTGCTAGATCCTTAAACCCTAGGAAGAATATTGAGAAACCTTTGTTGTGATTTTTCCTTGAGAAAATTCGGCTAGGTTTCGGCTGTTCACAGACTCATATTTATACTACATTAGTATTAGAGTTTGTACCCTAATCGTATTAGGAAACAAGCTGTAAACTGACTCTGTGGCTTGCTATGTCGAGCGGCGACATGTGCCATTTGGCTAGTTCTGTCACACGACCAGACGAGCCCTCTGGACAGGATCTGTCGCGCGATGACTTATGCCTGATGAGGAACTCTCAATATTCTTCCTTTGGTTTAACTAATTCATTCCAATTGTGTGTGACCCAATAGGATTATATTATGTTGGCAATGAGCCCAATCAACTCGACCCTCATAAAACATAAGCGGACACTAGCAAGCCATTATGTCTACCCAATTAATATAACGTAAGAGTTCACGTTTCCAATGGTACACATCCATTTCTCCCTTTGTCTCACGATGTTATATCGAACACAAGTCATGGTCCACGTCAACTTGTATTTGTTCAATGCTTTCTCGATATTGAGTATAATGATAATCCAATCGTATTGGGGTATGGCCATACATTTTCATCATTATCACTCATCGAGGGGCCCAAGCAAATATCTCTCTTTCAAGGAACAAATTCCATCTTGACTTATCATCCTTCCCATCATGAATCCGATCATGCCAAAGATAGCCTTTATAAATATCGTGTTAAGATATCGTTTGACTAAAATCAAACACAACTTTCATCATATGTAAGGTCATGATAATCTCAGGTCTAGGGACTAAATGAAGCGACCATATGAGATTTAATTATGATATTTGATCATGACATAAATCTCATACGGGTCAAGCCCAGTCACTTGTTCACTAACAAGTACCCATAAATTTAATGTGCATCTCTATGCATATAATCATCATTTGATTATCCATTAACATTTATACTAATTATTCACTTAATAATTAGGGATGGAGATTATTACAAATAAATGTGCAAAATATATACTAATCAAATAATAAACATTCTCTATAATCAAGGATAAAGATGATACATAATGGTTTAAGTTAAACATAACTTAAAGCCTAGGGCATTACACCAACAATCTCCCACTTGCACTAGGCTCCATCTATGTATCGAATACTCATGGACCTAACATGACCATCATGCTTCTGCCTGTGCGAGGGTCTTTGTAAGTGAGTCCCTAATGTCATCATCGGTTGATACTTTGCGTATCTTTAACGTCTTCTCATTCTTTATGAATTCTCTAAAAGCGTCTAAGTATGTGTTTGGATCACCGTTGTGACCTTAGTTCCATTGTTTTGCACAAATGACATCATATTTATCACAACAAAGTTCCATCGATTAGTGATACTTGGAACATTTCCAAAACACTAAATGAACTTTTGATCCAAACTGCCTCTTATTGCTACATCATATGTTGCTAGAACTTGGCCTTAGTAGTAGAATCGGCTACAATTTTCTGCTTGGAATTCTTCTTTTCAAAAATTGCACCTTTAACAAGCATAAACACAAACTCTAATTGCGATTTTAAATTAACTTTGTCAGTTTGGAAGCTAGCATCTATGTAACCCTTACAACAAGATTATCTTCCAACCTTTCAAGTACCAAGAACATATCCTTAGTTCTTCTTAAGTACTTAAGGATCATCTTGACTGCCATCCAATGGTTCTCAACAGGATCAGATTGGTATCGACTCGTCATGCTTATAGCATACGAGACGTCAGGTCTAGTACAAATCATGGCATGCATGACAGATCCAAATGTCGGAGCATATAGAACTTCATTAATTCCCTTTTGCTCATCAGTTGTCATAAGACAATGAGTATTGCTAAGAGAAACACCATGACCCATTGACAAGTTACTTTTCTTAGACTCTTCTAAGAACCTTGTCAATGCGAGTATTTTGACTCAAATCAATTTATCCTTTCAGATCTATCTCTATAGATCTTGATTCCGAGGATGTAAGCGGCTTCACCCATATTTTTCATTGAGAAACCTTTCCTTGAACAAGACTTGGCAGTCTTAAGTGTCGAAACTTCGTTTTTCCAATGAATGAGATATCATTGTAATAAAACAATAGAAATAATACTACGCTCCCACTGAATTTCATGCATACACAAGGTTCATCTTCGTACTTGATGAAATCAAACTCTTTGACCAATTCATCAAAATGAAGATTCCAATTCCTCGAAGCTTGCTTCAACCCATCTTATGAATCTTGCAACATGCATACTTTATTAGAATTTCTTGGATTGACAAAACTTCGGGTTGTGTACTATACACATCCTTAATAACCTTTCCATTTAAAGAAAGCCGTTTGACATCCATTTGTCATATCTCATAGTCACAATATGCGATTATGACAATTGAAACTCTAACAAACTTCGGCATTGTAACTGGCAAAAGGTTTTAACATAGTCTATACTATGAATTTGCCTAAATCCCTTTGCTACAATCCTTAGTCATGTAAGTATACACCTTCCCATCCATGTCGGTCTTGAAGACCTACTTGCACCTTTAGTTTTTACACCTTTAGGTGGATCAATCAAGTTTCAAACTTGATTATCAACCATGGATTGTAATTCGGACTTCATGGCCTCTTGTCATTTTCCGAATCAGGAGAGGACATCGCTTCTTGATAGCAAGTGGGTTCATCATTTTCAATAAACTCCACTTCATCACTTTCTGTAACGAGAAATCAATATTTCTTGAGTTCGGATCGTAACCTATCCGATCTGCGATGGACTTGTGCATCTTGAACCGGTTCCACAATTCCTTGTGAACTTGGTTCCGTCTCTACTCTTGGTTCCATATTATTTTCGGGTTCTTAAACTTCTTCAAGATTAATTTTACTCCCACTAGATTCTTTATTGAGAAACTATTTCTCAAGAAACAAATCATATAGAGCAACAAACATTTGGTTCTCTTTGCAGTTGTAAGATTAATTTTCAAAAATAAGCTTTGTCAGATTTAGTGCTTATTGGACAATTGTGTAGGCTTCTCAAGAACTTAACTAGAAACTTAACAGAAAAAGATAACGGAGATTGGAAACAAAAGAATTCAAGTCGAGTCTTGTATTTAATACAATCTCCGTAAGAAGTTATTGCCCCGCACAGGTGCTTACGGTTTATATGGCAATCTTCTAGTAAGATAAAACGACTTATAAGTAAATGATAGGAGCACTCCAAATCAAATACTCTAGCGAACAACACAATGTTTGGAACTTTGGACTTTGAAGGATTTAATGCAACAATATGAAATAATTTGGGTATGTTAATCTATCTTACTAGAGGGTAGGAAGGGTCAAAATACTGTATATTTTTTAATTGAAATTCGGAGGAGGAGGTATATATAGAGAGCCAAGGGGTTTGTGTCTTTTCCCACGAAGAGACACAACTTTCTGTTTGAAATAGTGACTGTTCAGGATCTGCTCGGCCGAGTCAAGGAACTCGCACGGCCGAGCACCAGGCTGCACGGCCGAGTCAAGAGACTTGCACGGCCGTGTTGATCAAACTGCTCGGCCGAGCATACTTGTGCCTCGCCCGAGCAAGCTAGTCCAGAGACTTTTGGCCTATTTCTGTGCTCTGCTCGGCCGAGTCAAGGACTCTGCTCGGCCGAGCACATCAAACAAACTAAACACCCTTTAATTAACTCTCGTTAAGTTACAAAAGACCTTTGACATTAATTCTCATTCACCCTAAATGGTTTTGAGACATTAAATGAGTTTAATAATCTACAACAAATGTAGAATACATTTTGTAACTAGTTCCGTTAACACATAACGAACTTCCGTTAGAAATCTAGGTCAACGTTAAGTCAAACTTAACTTTCCGTTACCCATTTCCAACAATCCCCCACATGAATGACAATTAATGCATGAATACAATTTCGTCCAAAGTTCCGGCGAACTATTATTACATCGGGATAGATAGCTTGTGGCCTTGAATCTTCCCTAGTGAAATATTATCGGATATACTAGCCATTTGATAGCGAGTCGCTTTGAACCAGTGACTGTCGGGTGTATACCAAGACAATAATACTCACATAATAACAGCTCTAACAATTGTTGTTCTCACGTTTTTGTCCATTTTGGCCCTGGACCGTATCTCATTCATAAGCGTTCATTAAGAGGCGGCCTTATTACCTCTCGCTTTATATAGGTGATTCTCACTATAAGGAGTATCATGCACTACTCCACCCATAGGTATAGAAATCATTAAAAGTTTTCTCAACTTATCCTCACCACTGCTGCATGTGCTAGTACTTGGACGTTCTGGGAATGAGTATTCAACATCTCTAGGTTAATAAACCGAGTTGTTGTTTCCAAGTAACTCTACTAGAACTTATAACTTGGTTGTCTCATTGAACCAAGGGCCTGGGATCTCTATTTCTCAAGGTTGAGTGTCCGCTATAAGTTCTTTTGTTGTGGGTTTTTAAACCCATTCCCCTTAACAGTTTATACAGTTGATCTTTATTACTACCCTTAGGTAGACGGATCCGAATTTGACTTCACATGGCTAGTTGTGACAGTCACATTTTGAGATCAATTGTACTATGGTAGTGTGTCTAAGACCATTATGTCTAGACTTACCATGACGTTCTACACCTTTTCCTATTTTTCATTGTCGTCACAATGCCTTAGGTCATGTAGACACAAGCTTATTCCACGAAGGAATATCTTCCAAGACCATTCAACTTACATAGAAATTGTAATCTTTAATCATAAGTATATCTTTAAGTACACCAAGCACTATGATTATACTATTCCGGTGATTGATTATAATTACAATTAGACCTTTAGTCTATCTAGAATGATCAGTCCCTTCGAGTGATCAAATTCTTCTATCGGTCAGTTTCTTCAAGTGGTTATTATCTCTGTACCGTTTCGACTTGGAGGGAGATCTACCAATTCCCAAGTATTATTAAGCATTATGAATTTTTATCTTACTGTTAATAGCCTCTTTCCAGAATGAATTATCCGGACCAGATAACGCTTCCTTAACGGTTGCTGATTCGTTTTCCAACATAAATGATAGAAAATCAGGACCAAAAGACTTTTCCACTCTTGCCCTTTTACTACGTCTAAGTCCTTCATCCTTAACTTGAGATGGACCGTTTGTAGTCTAATATTTGAAGGTTTCATCCTTGGTACATCTAGTTTTGCAACCCAACGGTTTGCATAAGGAAGATCAACCATCTTCCTAGTAGAGTAGGATGAATTTGTCCTTCAACTGTATCTTGTTTTCTTCTTCTTATTAAGAAAATCACTTACAGTTTCTATAAATTTTCTTTTATACATTTCCTATCATTTCAAGGAAGTATATTCTTTAAAGAATATAACGTGTCTTGCTTAAGTATTTCTACTTTAGCCAAATACCCCCACATTTGAGGTATTTATAAAACGGCTTATGAATATTTCACAATTCGTCATCATTGAATATTTCCTTTCTAAGGATCCATTTGTAACCCAATGGTTAGCATTATGGAGGAAGATCAAATAACTTCCAAATATATAATGATCCATTCTTTTAACTGTTAACATTTTAACAGCTTACATAATACTAGAAGTTCATATCAAATAGAACTTATGTATTTAGCTTGTACCCCCACACTTGATGTGTACCTCCACATATCAAATATTTTATGAATATCCTAATTCATATTTAATATTTTCCTTTTATGTGAAGTCATTTAATTGTAATAACCATGTTATCTACAATGTATTTCATCTCCTTGAGATGAACCGACGACATAGTCATAACTATGTTTTAAGTGAGGTCTCTTCAACCATTTTCCTTGGTTGAATAATACTGCATTGCCAATGGAAACGTAATCCATGGTTTTTGGGTCCTATCTTAACCTCTTTAGGTTTAGATATTTCTACCTTTGCTAGGTATACCCACATAAGACGAAACTTATCAATAAGGAGTTCACCATCTCCTTAAAAGTTCTATCTTCCTTTTTCAATTGATTTGAGTGTGTAAGAAGCATTCGTTTGATAAATAAGTGTCAGCGTCCCAACAATTATTTTTCAAACGGTACTACATACTAACCACCTCTATCACTTCGAAACTCTTAATTGTTCATTAAGATGAATCACAAACCTTATTGTTTACTCAAAACTTTAAGGTTTTACCTTTTACTTTTCCAAAAGATGAACTTTGCATTATCAAATGCAATCATTAATAGAAGTAAATAACTATCTATTTACTATTTCTGGTTTGAACTGATTTCTACAAAAGAAATCACAATTGATTTTGTGAATCAAATTTCATTTTAGGTAGTAATTTTAAATTAACTCGTCGACTTAGTGAATTTAAATTTACACGACCTAAATGAACACGCCATAACAATTGGAACACTTCAAACCAAGTAAATAAAATCTGAAATTTTATTCTTCGCACTTAGGCGGATAAACAATTACAATTTAAGGAGTCCTTCAACAAGGTACCCTTTACTAACACAACAACCACTTTTGGTCAATTCAATCTTATGCCCCTAGGCTAAGTTGATCAAAGTCCAATGAAACATTTCTATCTTCATTCACATTGGCTTGAAGAGGGTTTCCATCTTGGTTGTTGATTCTAGGATGTCGACATTCCCTAGCCATATGCCCGGGTTTGCCGCAATTAAAACAACTACCTTTGACCTTCTTGGCGGTCCTCTTCACTTTCCCGGTTTTCTTTCTCTTGTTTCCGGTACTTCTTTCCACCAAGTTCACTTGCGGTCTTTTAGTCACAATACACATAGTATTGTGCATCTCGAGAAAGTCCCAAAGTTCTCTCGCGGTCTTTATGCCACAACACACCTTGTATTGTGTGTAATCCAAGCCATTAAGAATATAATTGCGACACAAGAAATCGCTGTGATTCCAAGTATCCAATTCATTCTTTGCTTTGGATTCATCCTCGTCGGATATCAATGGTGGATATTCCCAAAGAAAATGCACCAATTTTAATGTTGTCAAATAGACCAACATTTTCTGTTGCCACCTTTTAAAGTTCATCCCGATAAGAATACCCGGTCTTTTCGCATGTACGAACACATGAGACGGAGGGAGAGCATTAAGAGGTGCAACCCTTGAGGTTGTACGTGAAGGAGGTTTCTTACCATGAACCGGGTGAGACGGTGTAACATTGTTGAACGTAGCGTCACCTTGAGAAGGAGGCGTCACATTCTCTTGACTTGATTCTGTGGAGTCTTTCTCGTTTGCCATCTTGAAGATCTTGAAGAAGCGTAAATAACTTCTTACGATTGTTGGACAATTGTGTAGGCTTCTCAAGAACTTAACTAGAAACTTAACAGAAAAAGATAACGGAGATTGGAAACAAAAGAATTCAAGTCGAGTCTTGTATTTAATACAATCTCCGTAATAAGTTATTGCCCCGCACAGGTGCTTACGGTTTATATGGCAATCTTCTAGTAAGATAAAACGACTTATAAGTAAATGATAGGAGCACTCCAAATCAAATACTCTAGCGAACAACACAATGTTTGGAACTTTGGACTTTGAAGGATTTAATGCAACAATATGCAATGATTTGGGTATGTTAATCTATCTTACTAGAGGGTAGGAAGGGTCAAATTACTGTATATTTTTTAATTGAAATTCGGAGGAGGAGGTATATATAGAGAGCCAAGGGGTTTGTGTCTTTTCCCACGAAGAGACACAACTTTCTGTTTGAAATAGTGCCTGTTCAGGATCTGCTCGGCCGAGTCAAGGAACTCGCACGGCCGAGCACCAGGCTGCACGGCCGAGTCAAGAGACTTGCACGGCCGTGTTGATCAAACTGCTCGGCCGAGCATACTTGTGCCTCGCCCGAGCAAGCTAGTCCAGAGACTTTTGACCTATTTCTGTGCTCTGCTCGGCCGAGTCAAGGACTCTGCTCGGCCGAGCACATCAAACAAACTAAACACCCTTTAATTAACTCTCGTTAAGTTACAAAAGACCTTTGACATTAATTCTCATTCACCCTAAATGGTTTTGAGACATTAAATGAGTTTAATAATCTACAACAAATGTAGAATACATTTTGTAACTAGTTCCGTTAACACATAACGAACTTCCGTTAGAAATCTAGGTCAACGTTAAGTCAAACTTAACTTTCCGTTACCCATTTCCAACAGTGCTAACTTATCAGAGACAAATCTCTTCTTATAAGCTTTGCAAACCCAAATCTTCTTGAAAGACAAACTAAGTTTTCTTCCATGCCACATCTCATGTGGCCTTAGGAACTGATTTAGTAGGGACTCGATTCAGTGTAACCGCATCATTTCTAATGCATATCCTCAAAAGGAAATAGGAAAGTCAACTTGACACATCATCGAACGAACCATGGCCTGCAAGGTTCAATTCCTCCTATCAGACATACCATACAATGTGGTGTTCCGGGTGGAGTCAACTCTGAAACAATTTCACAATTTTGAGATGATTGTCAAACTCTTGGCTCAAATATTATCACCTCGATCTAATCGAAGTACTTAATAGTTTTGCCAAGTTGTTTTGTACTTCATCTTGAAATGTTCGAAACATCTCAAACGATTCACCTTTGGACTTCATCAGATAGACATAGTCATATCTATATAAGTCATCGGTGAATGTGATGAAACACCAAAATCCTCCCCTAGCAATGCTGCTTAATAGCCCACATACATCTCATGTATAATGACCAATAAGTCACTAGCCCTCCCACTACTCTTAGCGTAGGGTGGTTTGGTCAATAATCCCAATAAACAAGATCCACACTCCTCAAATGATTCAGAGTCATATGAGTCTAAAAGTCCATGTTAATGGAGTTTAGATATATGTTTCTTATTTATCTGACCAAGCCAGCAATGCCATATGAACGCGTTGGTCATATTATTCGGTTTAGATTTCCCATTTATATTATAGATATCTTCAATAGTATTTTGTTTCTCATCATCAAGGATATGAAGACCATTCAATGACATATGCAATACAATAAGGCATATCATTAAATAAATATAAAACTTCTTATTCTCAATAAGAAAATTATATCCTTCATCATCCATATAAGAAACGGAAATAATACTCCTATCCAAATCTGGAACTTAGTAGCATTTGTTCGAAACAAGTACTAGTTTACTAAGTAAATTGACTTCAAAAGTCCCTATGGCTAATGCAGCAACTCTTGCTTCATTCCCACACATAAGTTTAACTTACCTTCTTTAAGTAGCTTTCTATTCTTTATTCCTTGCACATTTAAATAAATGTGGGATCCATGTCCGGTATCATATACCCAAGAACAAGAAGTCAAAAGGAAAATATCTATCATATAGATACTTGAAGCAGTAGCAATCATATTGCCCTTCTTCACCTTTTAGGCCTTCCTAATAAGCCTTGCAACTTTGCTTCCAATGACAATCTCATTATAATGGTACTTTTGAGACACTTTGGGTTTAGCCTCTTCGGCTTTGGCAACTTTTGCCCTAGGTTTAGCAACCTTTGCTTTACCTTCTTTACCTTTCCTTTATGAACCCCTTTTTTGTGTTAACCATTAACACACTTGCGGATGGCTCCTTTTTGCATCTCATGCATTAGGAACCTTCACCACAACATACACCTTTTGCCTGGCTTGCACTTGGAACATTTCCTTTGGGCATTGTGCTTAGAACAAAAGCAGTTACCATGTGCTCAAGGTTCTTCATAAGAATCTTTGAACAATATTATTAGAATCATCAACATGTTTCTAACGTTGCTCCTTATCTGCCCTTTGCAACATTTGCAGTAGGTTCAGCAGGAATGGATTCATCAAAAACGTACACATTTGCCTAAGAACCATTCTTTAGGCTTCTGATCCAATCAGAATTATCTGTATCGTTCCTTTCGAACTTTGTCCTTCATAAGGACGAATCACAATTTATTGTGTAATGCTACTTCTACAACAAAATATGCAAACTATATGAACACATATCAATATCAACACTTTTATCATCTAAGAGCAAATCATGTATTTCACAAATACTCCCACTAAATTATACACCTCCCAATGCAAATAAGCATAATATACATTTAATGGTCTAAGATCCAACTTTAATTTAATCTCAAGTACGCTATGGCGCACCGCTCAAGATTAAAATTAATTTGGTAGAAAACATCAATCATATAGTATATGACTCTTAGATCTTTTATGAGATTTATTTAAGACATCATATGTCTAAGCATATTTTAATCTCATCTTATGCCTTGGGTCCAAAACCATTTTGATAACCCAATTAAGTTCATCCACTTTAAACGTATAGGAACCACCATTTCCTCATCTTGCTCGCACAACGAATAGAATCAAAGCACCTTGCTATGGCAAGCCCACCCAAAACTATCTGAGTGGTCTCAAGTGTTTTAATCATGGATTAGCATAAAGAACTTAAAAGTTAAATGAAGGTTCTCTAAAGCAGATTATAAGCATATCAGCAAAGATAATCATAACCGCGCACTAGGTAAGTTCCCAGAAAAATAGGTGTGACACAAGCACTACTTAAGTATCAAATCTCTCCTTCGACAGTACTCTCCTATACATGCACAATTACAATACCAGCTCTGATTTGCAACATAATCAATACTTTTTATAATGACTTGTCTCTCATAAATAATCAGATTCCTTTAAATTTTGCATAAACTGACTTGTTTCTCATAAACAATCAGAAAACAAAAATTTTAATGTTTCAATTTAAACATTCAGGAAATTACAATTCAATGTTTCAACTAAACATCTAACAAAGCTCTTAACACTTAAGAACATACAATTCATGCATCGCAACAATTAATTATTACACATTTAAATTAATTAAGCATGCATAAACAATGAATTAATCTAGCATAGCCTTATAAATTTAATTTTCAAAAATTTACAGCAACTAGATTAAACCAGAAACATATCATATTATAAACATAATCACAGATTAGCAAGAAAAATCAACAAATTGATTCGGCCCAGATCAGGCAAAGTCTGTCGCGTGACATAGACCTTCAGAGGCCTGATATGTCGCGCTACCAAATGAGGCCATCAGACTGTCCATGGCCAACTCTATCGCGTGACATTGAGTTGCCATGGCCAACTCTGTCGCATGACAGAGGCCAACTCTGTCACGTGACAGAAGCCAACTTGCAGATTTTCCAAACTTCAATCAATTCCAATCATAAAGCAATTAAATCATATAAAACAACCTTTTAACAGATTTAATTCAACATAATCAGAAAACAATTTTCACATTGTTTCACATAAACAATCAAAATTCTACCGCATACAAAAACATGCAACGAACATATAAACAATTTATATAAACATTCTAGCATGTTAATTCAAACTTAACCATATGAACGGGGCTCTGATACCATTGTTGGGTTTTATGGGTCCATGCGCAGCGGAATTAGCATCTAAATCACACAAAACCCAAAAGCCCTAAGATCCGTTCTATACAATTAAATTGAATTCCTATGAGATAGAATTAACCAACCTTAATTGCTTTTCGTTCTTG
The DNA here is from genome assembly GCA_022495995.1 of Adenophora triphylla var. japonica. Classification (NCBI taxonomy): domain Eukaryota; kingdom Viridiplantae; phylum Streptophyta; class Magnoliopsida; order Asterales; family Campanulaceae; genus Adenophora; species Adenophora triphylla. The sequence continues at coordinate 25,469 of JAFEMH010007029.1, forward strand.
AGCTATCGAACAATATATCGATGTGATTTTGAATCACAAATATCGATCTTCAAAAACTTGAAACTTCAGATTCGAACTCTTGGCCTTGATCGTCGTACGAGCGAAGACCCTCTAGTAGTATCCACACCTTTGAGTGAACCAATAACGGTTCTTGAGGATTGCTAGATCCTTAAACCCTAGGAAGAACATTGAGAAGCCTTTGTTGTGATTTTTCCTTGAGAAAATTCGGCTAGGTTTCGGCTGTTCACAGACTCATATTTATACTACATTAGTATTAGAGTTTGTGCCCTAATCGTATTAGGAAACAAGTTTTAAACCGTCTCTGTGGCTTGTTATGTTGCGCGGCGATATGTGCCATTTGACTAGTTCTGTCGCACGACCAGACGAGCCCTCTGGACAGGATCTGTCGCGCGATGACTTATGCCTGATGAGGAACTCTCAATATTCTTCCTTTGGTTTAACTAATTCATTCCAATTGTGTGTGACCCAATAGGATTATATTATGTTGGCAATGAGTCCGATCAACTCGACCCTCATAAAACATAAGCAGACTCTAGCAAGCCATTATGTCTACCCAATTAATATAACGTAAGAGTTCACGTTTCCAATTGTACACTTCCATTTCTCCCTTTATCTCACGATGTTATATTGAACAGAAGTCATGGTCCACGTCAACTTGTATTTGTTCAATGCTTTCTCGATATTGAGTATAATGATAATCCAATCGTATTGGGGTATGGCCATATACTTTCATCATTATCACTCATCGAGGGGCCCAAGTGAAACATCTCTCTTTCGAGGGACAAATTCTATCTTGACTTATCATCCTTCCCATCATGAATTCGATCATGCCAAATATAGCCTTTATAAATATCGTGTTAAGATATCGTTTGACTAAAATCAAACACAACTTTCATCATATGTAAGGTCATGATAATCTCTGGTCTAGGGACTAAATGAAGTGACCATATGAGATTTAATTATGACATTTGACCATGACATAAATCTCATACGAGTCAAGTCCAGTCACTTGTTCACTAACAAGTACCCATAAATTTAATGTGCATCTCTATGCATATAATCATCATATGATTATTCATTAACATTTATACTAATTATTCACTTAATAATTAGGGACGGAGATTATTACAAATAAATATGCAAAATATATAATAATCAAATAATAAACATTCTCTATAATCAAGGATAAAGATGATACATAACGGTTTAAGTTAAACATAACTTAAAGCCTAGGGCATTACACCAACAGTTTGCACTAGCACTGCGGTTTTGCATGACTTCAAAATCTCTTGACTTGAAACCTCAGTACAATGCAATTTTGCCACTCTTCAAGCCTAAATAGTCCTATTCTATAAATTGGACTTGTACTAAAAATTGAAGTCTAAGCTTCATTACATATGGGCATAAAGTCCAGAAAATAGAGATGAGGTTATGGTATCAATCAAATTAAAGATAAAGCAAGAAGGGTTAAAGTATGAATACCCAACACTAGGCATTTCAAGTCAAGACAAACTTGGGATGGTTGCCTCCCTTCCTCACCAATGGGCTAAATTTCCAACTACGGTGGGAATTGGATGTGTAAGGGAAATTCCCAATGAATTCTTGGAAACATGTGATGAAAACAAGAAAAACGGCCAGAAAGATGGAAATTGACACACCGGAGGAAAATCTGAAACTTTCAAAGTCTATGAAAATGACTAGCACCAGCTCCCGGATTCATCTGATTTTTGAAGCCAAGGACGAGGAACACATGAAGCTGAACATTCACGAAAGAGAGTAGGAAGTAGAGCCCACTTCAAACAAGGGAAGGGTGTAGTGGTTCAATGGCACAAACGGGTCTGGACCCATCACTCCTGATGCCGGTGGTGAGTTGTCCACCATGGCAATACACTTGATTACACTGAGGCCATAATGACTTGGTCAGCTTGGGCTTCTTCCTCGATGTCGCCCTCCTCGTCTTCAGAGGCTTCCTCCTCCTGCTGGATTTTCTCCATGAGAGCATTAATATTATGGGGCTTAACAGGATAGGGAACCCATGTAGGGAGGCCTTCACGGGCATCTTGGGCGGCAATGGCCTTCAAGGCATTCTCCGAGTAACGGGCCAAGGCATGCCCAGACCAAGCAAGGTCATCATAGGCATCCTGGAAAATAAGTCAAGCAAGCAACCCCAAGTCGACATTGAGATTTGGGTCCACTTTGGCCCTTCTGGCTAGGTGCAAATAGCCATCAGAATACATCGTAGCCTTCTTCTCAGCCAAAGCTTGTCTAAAGTCCGGGCTGGCCTTATAACGAGAAATGGCATTAGCCTCCTTGGATGGAATACTGGCCTCTAACTCCACATATCGAGCACTAGCCTCCTCGGCATTTCTCAGCATTTCAGCCCTCAGCTTTTCATTCTCCGTTTCCCCGACTTTGGCCTCCTCCCGAACTTTAGCCATCTTGTCCTTGGCCTCTTGATCGGCCTTCACCGCCTTGGTCTTGTCCTTCTTCTGATCCATGACCTCTCCCCTCAGCGACCTCAGGAGCTCCACGACTTTGTGTAAGTCAGCTTTATCTTTCTCGTCCTGCCTCTCGAGCTTTTGTTCCAGCTCGTCGACGGCCTTGCTCCTGATGGCCTCATAAGCAGAGACCGTGGCAAGCTGTATAAGTAGGAAGAAAAAGATGTCAATAAAAGTACAAATGTAAAATACGAAGAGATAAATAATAAATACGAGGAGGAGAACAAAAAATGACGAGCAGCGTTACCTCACTCAAAAGAAGGACTTTTCTATTGACCAAGTGCTCCCTACTCGGCTTAGACTCAAGGAGTTTGTCCAAGAGATCCTCATCCATTTCCCGGTGGATGACAGACCAGCCAAGTCTGAGCTTTAGGCACTTCCGGGCAAGCAAATCCAAACCCTTGAGATTTGGGTGTTGGCAATATTCACCAATGACGTGCTCGGCCTCGACATAAGTACGCACGAGCCGAGCAGTCACTTCGGGTGAGGAAGGACCAGCTGTCCTCTTAGAAAGGGGCTCCTTAGGGATAGACTCCTCCACCCTTGCCTTCTTTTGCCCGGGAGGCTGATGCCCGATTTCTTCCTCCTCGGCTGACAATAGGCCGGTTTGTACCAATGTTGCCTTGGACTCATGAGGCACCTCGGCTACTTGGGCCTTCCCGACACGGGCCTCCTGCCCGTCTTGGCCCTCCTCAGCGGGCTCCTTAACGCCCCCGGCTGGCTTAAGGGGCAAGGCCCCAGCCTCCTTTATGGAGAGGACTACTTGACGAGCAGTAGCATCTGCCCGTCTCTTATTCCTTGCCGAGGACTTTGAGGTCCTCATTTTCAACTTCATTAGGGCCTGGGGGTTAAGGATCTCTTCCTCCATTTTTTGGATTTTCTCTGGGTTGAGGTCTACAAAGGAAGAATGTACAAGGTCAATATGACGACGAAGGGAAGTAAAAAAATAATACATACAAGTAACATTTGAGTAAGGAAATTACAGTCAATGACATCATCCTCAGTTAAACATCGGTCATTGTGCAATAGACAGATGTCACATTGAGCATGGAAGATGAAATCGGGATGCACCCTCCAGTCCGGGTAACGATTTCCCCTTGTGGCGGGGACGTGGTGCATCTGTCCATTGAGGGGACCAGACATAATATCGGCCTGCACATAATATCGATGGTCAGCCTCCAGACTTGACCAACACAAAGTTCCCACCTCGGCAAATTTCTCCAGTCTCTTAACAAGCTGGTCACTCTATTCCGGCCACCATACCTCCTCCGGCATCTAGGGAAACCTAGTGGGAGCAGCAAACTCCCATCCTTGCCTGCTCTCCACCCTAATCACATGATTATTTCAACTCGACACCTTGCTCGATACTGGGAAGATGAGTTTGGGACAATTGGGATCACTTCTCACCAATATGACGTGGGAGTCCTCCTTATAACTCACTAGAAAGAATCTATGAAAAGTAGATTGACATGATTCAAACCCAAGACTACGACATAAGACGATGAAACAATTTAAATACCTCACGACATTTGCTCCTATCATAGCGGGGACATCATGCATGTCCTCCATGAAATCACAAATAAATGGGTCAAGGCGAAGACGAAGATCTATTTGAAACTGTTTATAAAAGAAAGAAACTTGGTTCAAGTTGTAGAAAAAGTCACAAAGGGCATCCTTATCGTGTAGAGGCAAAGCTGGGGCATAAGTAAGATGATACTCATCCCTGGACACACCAAAGTTGTCATAAAAATCTTGGATCATGGGGTCCTCACCTTTAACCTGCCTACCCTTAGGAGTTCCAGATCTCCCTCGTTGAGACCTACCACAGCCCCGTTGATGGGCACCAGCACGTGCTTCCTCGTCAAAAGCATCAACAATCCTCCCCGACGTGGAAGAACCAGCTAGAGAACGGGCTACAATTTGGCCTCTCCTCGTCATATCTGCAAAAAAACAATTGTATCAGTATTGCTGGACAAGGATAACGATGAGAACGAGGACAAGGATGAATTACTCCTCATCTCACCCATCAAAGCCAAGGGGGGTACCTCACTAGCCGTGGATGCTCCAAATGCCTAGCCTTCAAATAGTATCAATTGATGTGGTCAAGGATATCTATCCATCCTCGAAACAACACAATATTGAGAGAATTGATGTCAAGTCGGTCAATCCTAAACCGACTAGGGTAAGGGACGTCGGTCATAGGTGATTGGTACCTTGTCAATATTTCCCCTATTTCATTCAAACCCACCATCATCCATAGACCATCAATCCATTTATAAATCCGGAGATTTTGAGTATGGTAACAGAATATGGCATTGGGATTACTCCTCCATGTTCTTGCCATGACGAGGAGCAAAGGAATTTGACAATGAAGGAAGCTTGAAGAACAACAATGGCAGTTTCTAAAACCCAGCTAGATTCAAAACTCAAAATGTGTAAAAACTGTTAAGAAAGGAAAAAATTACCTGTTTTGATGATGAAATTATGAAAGGAAGGGACAAATTGAACTTAAAACTCAAAAAATCAAGCCACAAATGAAGGACTCTCCTGGGAAATTCGCACCTTATAATCTCCTTCTCAAATGAGAGAGTGATGAAAGAGTGAAATGGAGAAGGATTTAACCTTTATACCCATATCTGAACGGGTATGGGTCGACAGAAACGGGTTGCACGTAATCCCACTCCCTGAATTTATGGCTTATGCATGTTCCCAAGGCGAATATCGGATCAATGATAGGCATGCCTATCAATGTTGAAATCCGCCAGTTAAAATGATTAGCCGCCTCGTAATTCGAGAAACCCCTCTGTATTCAAAAGTCGAGGACGAGTAACACTTTCTCCTCGACATAGCCGAGCTAAAAAGTCAGGGGTCACTGAACGGTATAAACCGAGTGCGGCCTTGAGTCATAAAACAGGCAAAACCCAATGGATTGAACCCAATGAAAAATGTACACAACTCTTAATTACGACATAGGGAATAGGCTTCCTTACCTATGCTCGACTTATCACTAAGTCGACCAAGACACTAAGTAGGCTTCTTTGACTACATGCTGGAATGTCGCCTTAAGCCTAGGACGACCACGAGGCTAGTCTAGGGCGGCCAAGGACTAATTAACCATGTTCCAAGCCCACCAAGGCTATATTGAGGATGACAAAAGGGAGTGGGTCTTCCCTACCTTTGCCAACTGCTCATGCACGGCATAGTCGCTATGTCGACCAGCGAACAAGTAATGACTATGTCGAGGAGCACACCTCCCCGATATACATTCAGAACACAATTCTAATTCTAGTCCAACATGGAAATCATGTAATTAGCATCTGAGTAAGATTAAACTCCTTATTCTCTCCTAACTTACTACACAAGGCAGGAAACTATCTCCTACACCTATAAATACAAGACATAAATCATGATATTCTGGTAACGCATTATTTGACTCTTAACTATTGTCAATTGATTTGCTCTCATAAAATACAAATACTTACTCTCGTGTCGGAGGGCCTTCGCCGGTGAATCCCCGACTTAGTTTACGTGTTTGTTCATCTTTTTCAAGCTATTCAAGCTTACATGATATATACGAATCACTGAATTTGGGCTAATTCGACGTTTTATGCATCATCAAGACGTGTTTTTTTTCCCTTATTTGGACAAAACACATTCAATCATTTTGTTTGCTTGTCTGCTAAGGTGACCCCTTTAAATAAAATGATTGCTTTAATATATATACTAGTGAGTAACTTGTCTATACTCGACGAGTTATCACAAAGTTAATTAATTAAAATAAAAAACAGAAGAAAACTATATCGTTGTTACGAGAAAATAATCGAATTTGATCGTTTACCACATTTTTAAATTACGAAACTTGTCCCAAGAAAATCAAAGACAACCTGTTAATGAATTTGCTCAAACTATTTTCTAACCTTAGTGTTTTCCCTATAATGAATTTACGCGAACATTTTTCTAACCTTAGTGTTTGCCCTAGTTGTTGAGGGTAAGGTACTCTAATCATTTTCTTATACAAACGTGTCTATTATAAAATGAAACTTCTAACTCGAATTTCTATTATAAATTGTTATTAATACTAGTACTCAAAAGCCCGTGCCAATGGCACGGGTCAGTACAAAAAAGTAAGCAGTGAAAAAAATGATAAGTAGAATAAAACAACATTCATGTCATAATAAAGTGATTTGCTTAAAATCGATTGCTTAGAAGCTAAATTTAAAACGATTATCTAAAATGCAGAAATTCGATCATAGCTCAAACTTAATTTTACATAATAATATAATCGGTTACAACAAATGAGTAAGGCTCAGCGACCAAAACGCTATTCAAGTGGGATAACCACCAGATCAGTGTTGGAGTCCACTGTCGCTATATGCAACACTGACTTGCTTGGTGGTATCAGGTAAAGAATCATTCAACTCAATTCACGTCCCCTCGTTTCAAACGGGAAAGCCAATACGCATATTCCAGAAAGAAAAATAACCAACTCGAATAGAAGTATGGATGCAGTCTGATGGCATCCATGTAACAAAACTACCGCCACCAGAGGGCATAACATCCCACCAATTCTTCCCACCGAGCTAGCAACACCAACACCAGTCGATCTCACCGACGTTGGGTATATCTACAATATGAAATGAAAGCCATCTGCCGTCTCTTTCCATGCAAAGAGAAAGTAAGCGAGAGAACAGTCCTATCAATCTCCACATATAAGTATCCTTGGATTTGGTTATCATTACAAAAACAGGGGAATAATTGGTTAGATTTACGAAAAGTAAAGTCTAATAATCTCTCATTTACTGAATTGGTGTGAGAAGAAATGCATAAAAAGGTTGAATTGTCAATGAGAAGGAATTTTCTTGGGACGGAAGCGAACTCTATACATGGAACACGGGTGTATTGAAAGAAAAATGCTTTTTTTTTATAAGAAAAAAAAAAGCTTGTTTTCCCGACCTTCAATCCAACCCAAGTGACAGTGAATGTAATCGGTTACATGTACGAAAAGCCAAGTGCAACCCTCGATTAGTGAATTCATATGAGAACCGTTGTAGGAATGTGAACAAATATCCAGGCCAAATAATTATTTAACTTTACTTCAGCAATATAACGAAATGGAAGATGTAGAATAAAAACTTGAAAATAAAAAAAGGAAAACAAAAAACTTTATGCATTGCCATAGGCATCAGATTTTAAATATATGTGGCTTACCTCAGAGCATATATATAGACAACTGTAAAGGTTGTGGTTATGCGAGGCGAGCACCAAACAGTAGACCTGCAGTCACACCCTCCGACCGATGGAAAACCAACGGGAGCGAGGAAAATGCAACAGATGAAGAACATAGAAGACATCAAGAGCTTACGACCAAATCTATCAACCGTAGTAGCGGATAGAAGGAGCCTGTGCAATTCTTTTTGCAAAGAAACCAAAGTTAGATGCATTCAGCCTCATCTAATTTTGACGGCATATATTTAGAAGGGAAAAGATGTTCACATAAACAATACCTGCAGCCCAAGACGAACGAATGACCGCCTTTGTCTCATTTCAACATGTGAACTAATGTGGATTTGGAACTTTATTCCATGCTAATTTATTTTCAAAAGTCATAAAACCACTCAATATATATCTGAGAAAAACATGGAAACATAAATTTTCTACAGCCCTAAAATTTGCAACAATCAAATGCGGAAGAAAAAGAGCAAAGATCAGCATAATTAAATGGAAAAGAAAAAGAAATGCTAACCTGATGAAGGATTTGAAGGTTTGAAGTAAGAGATTACCAATCCAAGAATACATTCACATGTTCTTCAAGGAAAAATGGAAACATTTGGACCATGATTATCTAAAACAGTCGAGCATAAGTGCTCGTTGAGCACCGCAAGAACCCGCGCTTGTAAACCTAATACTTGACAACATTTTTCCCACCTTAAAGCCGGTCAATTTGGCACAAACATTAGCATTATGAAGCGGAAAACAAAACAAAAATCGTAGGGGAAAATTATGAGTCTTGTGAGTTCGAAGAAGCTGCGAGTGAGGAAGGGCTGGGGTTGAGAATAGGAGACAAGAGGGCGTAGAGAAAGTAGCAACTCCGCCATAAGAATCAATGGAGAAAAGGCTTTAGTACCACCCATGAGCTTTGATGTGCGTAATCAAGTTTGGTAACCCTTTCGTTATAGGTTAACCGCTCCCCGCTTCTATCTAAAGCAAGTGACATACATGCAAAGAATACTCACACACTCTCAACTTTAAGGGGAACTTACAAATCCAATCGACGCTTCTACTCCCGAAGGATTTTCCACACTCAACTTTAAGGGCAACTTACAAATTTTGATTCACTTTGCAATAAATTATTCGAAAAGCAAACCTTGAATATTACAGGCTCTCCTTGTCAATTTCGTGCAGGCCTCAATCAAGTAGGCACCATACCAAGGTCATTGTAAGTACAACCCTTCAATGCAGGTATTTTAGAGTCTTTACAATCATCTCTCGCTTAGGACCACTAACACTATCTTCTGTCCCAAAATGGGACATCATGATGCTACCATACCCTTTTGTAAATTAAAAAAAGCAAATAGAAGACAACACCCGAATATGTACATGTCAAATAAAGTGAACCAAAATGCAAATTGATCAACTCCAAATTCAAAAAAGAAAAATTGTTTTGGATGCATGTTACTCATGCAGAAACACTCTTTTCCTATACCGATTCCCTGATTAAACCCTAAAATTTAAGCAAACGCTTAAACCGACAATAGGATAACATGAAATATGAATTGGGCAAGAGAAAGAAGATGACTAACTTGGATTTTTGAGATTCCAAAAATCGAGCCCTTCTGCAACTTCAATTTTTCAAGTGACATTTAAACATACATGAGTCCTCTACTTCACATACATTAAATCAAACATCCGTGGTGCAGGCGGAGAAACAAAAATTACACCGAGAATTGGTAAGAGAAGTAATAATAACAAAATTTCTAATAATAATAAAAAGGGATCAAGCGAATGGCAGTCCAAAATACGAAGAATCACAAACAATGACCCCGTAGCTCAAACTTCTAATTGATAATGAAAAATGTGTAATTTTCATCAACAAAAAGAATTTAACCGAGCTGAGAAGCAAAAATGATTTGTTTTCCGAACAGAGTAATTATCGAAAACAAAAAACCAAGAGAACCCTAAAATTCCAATTTCAGTTCAATTCTTAAAATATAATCCAGTTATCTGTGCCCACGGCTTTTCTAACACTATCAAAATCGAAGTGCTGGCTCAAAAGTTAGTGCTTGATTCCCAAATCAAAAGTATCAAATTTTCACCTACAATTGTGAAAGATGTACATTGGAACCCATGATAATATTGAATTTGCAATTTCTCTTTTTGGGTTTTCTTAAAGGAACCCACTTTGGACAACTTGTCAAATCAGTAAAACAAAGCTGCAAATTACCTGCATTTTCTCTAAGAGTATAAGAAGAAGGGAAATTCAGTCGAGTGTTGTATAAATTAACATAGCCATCCTCTCCAGTCGCTGCAAGAATTGATTCCAATCGATGAAAATCATAAATCATAGAATGTCTCTGTATAAGAAGTGAATTAGCTACAGAGGGTGAGAATATACCTTGCAAAACGATAAGGCCATGGGAGGTGCATTGATGCCATTGTGCTCAAATGCCACAGCTCCGATTTCGTTGAATTGAGACGCGTCTTCGTCAACGTAAGGCCGCCGACTGAGATGAAAATTTCGACGGAGGGGTTAGCAAGGTCTTGGCGGTCTGGGAGAATGGGAGGATTTTGCGTTTGAGGAGGATCAAATGCCGGCCGGAAGTTTCTGAAGCGAACGTGGGGGGTTGTTGATGCTAACCGCCGTGGGGTGGGAGACGTGAGTAAGGTTTCAGCCGTTGGATCATATTTCTAACTTTTAATCTCAGCCCCTCTTTATACCCAGGCTAAGAGGCAGTTAGACCAACCTGTATTGTATATTAGATAACTGCTATATAGATGTAGGTAAAAACTTCAAGAAAATGGGCATTTATCAAAAACTATTTTTGTTTAAATGGATATTACAAAAAGAAACACACAAATTGGATATTTTACAAAACTTTTTAAATATTACAAAAAACTACTTTTTTAATTTATTTATTTTTTGCATTTATATGTCAAATAACTAATAAATGCATTTATCAGTTATAAACAACTGATATTAATCAAAAAACCAAGCATAAAATACTCTTTATAAAACTGATAAATAAATTTATCGACTGTTTTGATCATTTATCAGTTATACACAACTAATAATTGCATTTATCAGTTATTAACTTAAAATGCAAAAAAAAAATGTAGTTTTATTTAATATCACAACATACATGTTTTTTTTTTAAATAACATTTTTTTGAGATAGTTTTTGGTAAAAACTACAAAAAAAATGTTTACCTAATTTGTCAGATACATGTAATTTGTTAATTTGTCAGATAAGTGTCAAGCGAGACACCACTATTATTTTTGATGAAATTATGAGACAATATTACAATATATTCATAGGTTATTTATACTAAATAGGGCCGTAATTTTAATAAATTGGATTTCCACCTCCCTTTGATTTTTCCAAATTGATTTGACCTATAAAAGGCAGATTGGCCCAAATTTTCCTTAAGCCAGAATAGTAATCAAATATATATCTTTCAAGTTTTCTTTATATAAATGTAATAAATGAAGAGATTATTACATCACAACTAATTTACAACTATAAAATCAAATGACATATCTACCCCTATCTCTCACTATTACACCAACCCAAAAACCTATCATTAACACACTATCTAACTCTCCAAACAAAATGACATATTATACCCTTTCTTTCTTCAACTATTTTTTAAACCCAAATAATAATATTATACTTACCTATAAAAACGTGAATCTAAGAAATATTTTTGGATTGTAAGCTCAAAATTTAGTTAATGTGTCCTAAGTGAACTGAAATTTCGAGTAACATTGGTGTTCACTTTTATTTTTGATATATTTGTTTATAAAATATATTATTTATTTATTTATTGATTGCTTTTCTTTGTTTATTATTTATATATATATATATATATATATATATATATATATATATATATATATATATATATATATATATATATATATATATATATATGTAAATTCTATACAAAAGTTGCTTAAATTAAATGGAATCAAATAATTTTTTCCCATGAATATTGTCACATAACATATCATATAGCCAAGAAGAACTGCTTTCCTTGGTAATTTTGTTAATACAGGTCTGTAATGCGAATATTTTGCACGTGATGAACAAATTGGTTTATTAGAAATTGTTATTGCTATGGCCGTCGACTAATTTTCTTTTTGTTCCGCCCCAATTCACTTGAGTATGGCTACAATAACAAAGTTTTTTACTATTCCGTTCACTCATTTTCTTTTCTACTTTAATTTAAATATTCAAAACATCTTCTCCCTCTAATTTTTAGAGTCGTCAATTTGGGACCATCATGTCGGTATGTTCCGTCTCGCCTTACAAATGGGACGAGGTGGGATAATATATTCTAATTACGTATAAAATCGTGCCTATATGGGACATTTCTTTTGAAACGCGGGACAATGCGGGATAGTACAGGAAGCCCTGCATTTTTTAATTTTAATTTTATTTTTTAACCCCAAGGCATTTTAGCACTTAGTTCTTATTTTTTTTTTTTTAACCATCCATTTTCTTTTGGTGTTGATTAATTTATTTTATGAATTAATTTTTTTTTATCTTGTCGGATCGTAAGAGATTAATCTTATATTGTTAATTTAATGTTTTGGCATTATCTCGTTTGTATTTAAGTTTTATAATTTTAGTGCATTCTATCCCGCATTAGCCCGTATTGACCCGCGTCCCGAAGTGTGATGGGACGGAATAGAGAATTTTAGGCCCGCTAGAAATTCGGGACGTCTCTTCCCGTCCTGTGAAGTTGCGAAATTTCATAGGTTCACCCGTCCCGTTATCCCAAATTGACTGCTTTACCAATTATCTCTTTTACTTTTCTTTAAATCTTGTGCAATATGCTTATAATGTATATATTTTATCTAAAATAGATCAAAATTGTTCGAGGAACGAAAAAAGTAAATGAATAATGTGCAATATGTCTAAATAAAAGATTATCTGCATATTTAAATTACACTTTATCAAGATACTTTTTAAATAAAAAATCATTTCTTTTACGAAAAAAAATGTGCTTACAAATAATTTAATATTATAACTTATAACTAATGATACATATAAATTAATTTTTAAAAAGTAAATCAGGTTATATACAACTTTAAGCAAATAAATTATTTTTTTGTTAAAAATATGTCCTCACTCTCACCCCAAAAGTATTCAATATTACTAATTAACAATGGAAATAATATTATATCTAAATAATAAACTATACAAACTAAACAAAAATATAATGACATATTATGTATAGGCACATGATAAAGATCAATTTTGATTGTTTATTAAAAATTTAGATTTATGATTACCTCAAAAACCTGTGAAAAAAAATATGTTGAACATCATATTGATCGTATTATGATGTGCGTGATAATCATTTTAAAATAATTAAGAAGTTTAAGTTCTTTCTTGCCGGTGACTTTGAAGATTGTCACATAACATATCAGATATCCAAGAGAAACTTCTTGGAAATTTTGTCAATGTAGGGTATGTAATGTCAATATTTTGTCAAATCAGAGTTTTGTGTAGAATTTGTTAAATCTTCAGTTAAGTCTTAGTGATTCGCACGTGATGGAAAAATTGGTTTGTTAGAAATATTATTGCTATGCCTCGTCGACTAATTTTCTTTTTTATCCGTCCCACTTCACGAGACTGACCAAAATAACAAAGTTTTTTACTATTCCTATCACTCATTTTCTCTCCTACTTTACTTTGTATACTCACGACATATTTTTTCACTAATTTTATCTCTTACTTTTTCGTAAATCTTGTGCCCAAATTTTTATATTAACTAAAGTGCGATGCAGGGAAATATAATTAATATTTGAATTTATGTGAATTTTTTATCTAATTAAAATAATGGTTTTTTAAAAATATTATTATCTTATTAATTTAGCAAAATTACTTATTTTTACATATGCCCTGTTGAAAACTGAAAAAAAGTTGCAATTATTGTTCTAATAAAATATAGTCAAAATGTTATTTGTAATCAACTCAACTAAACTTTCACCAATAGTTTTAAAATTTTAATTATCTTTTTTAAATTCTTAAAAGAATATTTTGGTGCATCATAAAAAATACTATCATTAGCAATTTTTAAAATTTCGCTAGGAAATTTTTAGTTAAATATTAATTAAGTTGATAACTAAATTAAAGTTGGACTATTTTTTAGCTTATATACCAGGTATATACACCCATACAATTTTTTTAAAAAAAAGTGAAATTTTTGTTGTTATTTTGATTTAATCTGAAAATTTTATATCATATCCCGTATTCATAAATTAAAAATGAAAAATTTTATTTAGTGTCCCCATTTTAAATAATCAAGCTTGTTTAGTGGGTAATTTCAGGTCATAATTACATTTAAGGATACATAACTGAAAAGTCTATAAATCTAATTAATAAACTATAACATTGGAAGATTTGATCACATTATAATAATTGACTTGATAAACACAATCATGAAGCGTATAAATCGAAAGAGTTAGTTTATTCACATTATATAAATATATATATATATATATATATATATATATATATATATATATATATATATATATATATATATGTATACATATGTATACATATATATATATATATATATGTATACATATGTATATATATATACATATATATATATATATATATATATATGTATATATGTATTTATATATATATATATATATATGTATTTATACATATATATATATATGTATTTATACATATATATATATATACATGTATACATATATATATATATATATATACATATATTATATATATATATATATGTATATATATACATATATATATGTATACATGTATACATGTATGTATGTATACATGTATACATGTATGTATGTATACATGTATACATGTATGTATGTATACATACATACATGTATGTATGTATACCTACATACATGTATGTATGTATACATACATACATGTATATATATATGTATACATACATACATATATACATACATACATATATATATGATACATGTATATATGTATACATACATATATATATATGTATGTATATATATATATATATATATATATATATATTTAATTAATTACTAAAAAACCAAAATCCTCTAATTTACATCCTATCGAAATTGATTTTTTATATTTAGTTATTTTAGTGTCCTTTATTTATTTTTCACAAAATGTATGAACTTTTGAAAGTTTAAATTCAAATAAGTTTGTCTATAAATAATATTATATATATTTTTTTCTTAATTCATTATATTTTTGCAAAACTAAAATTTTGAAAGTAAATAACAAGAATGTTTATAAGAATGTTTATGATTTTTTTCTATTGAAAATAAATATTTTCGAAATGACTCTTAATTTCAAATGAACATTTATTTTGAAACGTAAGAAGTAAAAGATATTATGATTCAAAATATATTTCAAATGAGCATTCATTTTGGGATGGGACGGGATGCGAAAAAGATATTTTGGTTCAAAATATCCAAATAGGTGGGACGGGGGTGTGAAAAAGATATTGTGGTTCAAAATATTTGATATTTTATTTAAATATTATTAGAATTAGATTAGTTACATTTTGAGCCAACTTAACCTTTTAACCTCTCTTAACTCTTAAGTAAGATTTACACTTTGAAATTTAATTAAATTATTAAACAAACCTATTGAATAATATCACGTGGAACTCTCTTTAGAATAGAATAGGGGTGGCAATTTATGTTCTATATGTATACTTATTAAATTTTTATTATGATTTGAAATATTGTACATTGTAATAGTAACATATATAATAATTTAAAACATGATTTTTTAATGAATAATACACATTGAGATAATATCTCTAAAATTTAACACCTTTATAATAGAAGTGAAGCCTATTGGACGATAATATACCTTTCCCACCCTCCCGTTGTTGAAGACATATAGGGTATACTCACTTGTTAGAATATAATAGGAGTGAGTGGTCACTAAGTCATGCCTTCATCTCCCACATATTCAGTACACACCAACTTACAATGGGTAGTTGCATTTACTAATGCATGATCTAAGTTTGAGATAAATCAAAACCATTTGAATCAATTTTATATTTGTTGAATAAAGTATAACAATGAAATGCATTTTATCCCTGTCATAGGATATTTATTAGAGTTTGATAACAGGTCACATAAATTCAACTAAAAAAATTCAATTCATAGATTCAAATAATACAATTTATAATCAAAACCAACAAAAATGCAAAAATTGATCCTTACAAAAACTTTAAAGGAAATTGAATGTGAAAACAACAATCCTCTATAAGTAAATAATTGAGAAAACAAAATGCACGCAAATGGTAAATTGAAACATGAGAGAGAAATAAATATCAACATTTTCATTTTTTTCTTTCCTTTCATATTAAAAGTTCCTTCCGTGCTCCACTCATCTGTACCAAAATAAATGTTTCATTTGGTCAACTAAGTTGAATTCTTACCAACATTTAATGATAAGTTATTTATCTTTATGAAAATTTTAAAATAGCTACAAATAGTGTTTATATTGGTGTATCAATAACCATTTTCAAAATAGTATTAGGATAGTCAAATTTCCATTATTAACATTTTATTTTTGATCTTTTTTTTTTTTTTTTTTTTTTTTTTTTGAGGCTTTTCTTATGACTATCTTGGACAATTCCATTTCAAGCTTACCTTCTCCTTTAGCCTTTTCTTTTAACTTTTAACCAATCCCACACCTCTAATGGAAGTAGTAATCAATATTAATTGGTGCACCACATATTTAATAAAGATTTTTTTCTCAAATAATTTCATTTTTTAAATATAAATACCAAAATAATTCATATTTGAAAATATTTTCCAAAATGTCCCACTTTTTAGAACTCGCTACACGGTGTAGCGAGTTCAACATGTTATTGTTCAAACTCGCTACACCATGTAGCGAGTTTAGTTTAATTAGGGTTAATCAAGTTGACTTTCAATTGGTAATTAAGTTGTAACCTAAATCGCTACACCATGTAGCAATTTCACTCGGTCATGAAACTCGCTACATGGTGTAGCGAGTTCTAAAAAAAAGGCCTACAACGCCGCTTACAGTCTGAAGTGAAGAAACAAAAAAAAAAACATTAGAGACTAAGGGAGAAGGGAGAAGAAGAAAAAGTTTGACATTGCCATTATCAAATTCGATTTTTACTATCTAATTTCGCCATTTTAAGTTTATATCAAAGTTTATCATTGTTCATTTTTGAAATTGAGTATTTAATTTGATTTGGGTATATGTTTTGATTTTGATAATTGTTGAAATATGTTATATGCTTTGATGATTTTGCTTTGAATTTGATACTTATTGAAGTAGTATCAAAAATTAGGTTTTTGCTTTGATTTGTGTATATGCTTTGTTTTTAGTTTGTATATATTGAAATAATTAGAATTTCTTGAAAATTAGTGTTGTTATTGAACCCAATTGTTGGAACATGTGAACTCCATTTTTAGTATATTTGAACTCAATAGTTTGTATATTTGAATTCCATGGTGGTATATTTGAAATTTTGGGATTTTGAACTCAATTTGTGACTCAGTTTTGGAGAAGTAGAAGTATTTGCTATTGATATTTCAAAGTCTCTATGTTTATATATTTATTTATTTATTTATTTGATATTAAAATGGGGTTTTTTTTGTTGAATTAGATGGATTCCTTCGTTGATTCCGGGCCCATCGATAACTCTGTTTTGACTGCACATGAGGACCACATAGCTCATTTTATTTGGGCCGGACAGCAGGTTGCTAGTCCGCTCTCATTTTGTCGTGGTGCCACGTTACCGGATAGACTAGCGCCGAGGATTTTGTTGAGATTAGTCGAGTGTTGCTTTAGTGGAGTTCATTACATGGGGAGAATTCAATACGATTATGGTTGCTGGAGGCCTTGATCGAGAGATGGCGTCCGAAGGCTCATTCATTCCACCTCCCGGTTGGTGAGATGATGATTACCCAAGAGAATATCGGCATGATTTCCGGGTTGCCGATTGATGGAGATACTGTTACTGATGCTCTAATCCCACCACATCTAGACTGGCGGGTGGTATGTCACCAGCTTTTAGGGGCTGTCCCATATCCCGGAGATATGGATGGGAGTAGTCTAAAGCTACGGTGGATTACGAGTCAGTTTCCACACTTCCTTGACCTCGCTGATGATTCCCCCAATGACATTGTCTATATGTACACTCGGGCGTATATCATGCTCGCCTTGGGTTCTATGGTGATGCCTGATCGTACGAACAATAAGGTTAAGTTGTATTATCTCCCTCTACTTCCAGAGCTTTCAAGGGTTTGGATGTACAATTGGGAAAGTGCGTCGCTGGCTTTTCTATATCGAGAGCTATATAGTGCGACTAACCCTTTGACGAGCCAGTGCGGTAGATTTCTCAACATTCTACAGGTATGTTTCTCATTTTAATGTGCATTATGTTGTTGGAACCCCGTTCATCTTTAACCCTATATTATGAAATCAAAGTGTTAAAACCTATATAACAAAATCCTAACATTTGTATCTATAATATACTAAAACACACTTAAAAACTTAAATTTTATATCTAAACACAAGTGAAAACAATGATTAAGATTATGTTAATTTTACCTTGATTCTTGGTCTTCAACAACTCTGACGAAATTAAATGGTATGAATATTTTGGTGTTTTTTTTTTTTTTTTTTTTTGAGAGTAAGTATGAGAGAATATGAGAATAAAAATGAATCCGGATGTGGAGACCTTATCTACTGAAAAATTGACATTTTAAACTCGCTACACCATGTAGCGAGTTCTGTGTTATCGATCAAATGTAGCGAGTTATGCTTTGTTAATTACAACTGATTAATTCAAAAGTCTAAACCCTAATTAAACTAAACTCGCTACATGGTGTAGCGAGTTTCAACGGTAACATGTTGAACTCGCTACACCGTGTAGCGAGTTTTAAAAAGTTGGTGACTTTGAAAAATAGTTTCAAATGTAAGATATTTTTGGATTTATATTTTTAAAATGAAATTATTTGAGAAAAAAATCCTTGACAAAAAGAAAATTAAAAAAAAATAAAGGTGCTCCAATCTGTTTGATGCTCAACGAGTTCTGAAAAGTTGGTGATTTTGGAAAATAGTTTCAAATATGAGTTATTTTTTGATTTATATTTTTAAAATGAAATTATTTGAGAAAAATTCCTTAACAAAAAAAAAAATATATATATATGCTCCAATCTGTTTGATGCTCTTTTTTATATCAAGTAAATTTTCTCAGTTTGTTTACCAGCTTCAATGATTTGTTCATCACGATACAAAAAAAAATCAATTCAAAACTAATTAAAATTAGAAGTATGCAACAATGGAACACAGCTTGAACAAAATCAGATTGGAGGAAAAAGTATGAACTTGAAATTATCTCAAATATCTTGAATTAATTGACCTGTTATCAAAAATAAGCAAAATAAAAAGGGAAGTATAGGTGGATACGAGAAAAAAATTAAACACGATAAGTGAAAAATAAATAAAAGATAATAAAATAACATGAATATATAAAGATAAAATGAGATAAATAGCAGACGATATAGTTTAATTGGGTTAATAGAGAAAAAGAACTATATATATTCCGTGATAAACTCAAATGAAGATAAAAAAATAAAAAAAATGAGAGTATCACCTGTAACTACAAGTTTGAGAATTAGCTAAATGTGCGAACATATTTGAATTGGTTATCGAGATTTGAATTATTAAACATCTTAGGTAACACGTATTTAGGATTAGTTATATAGATTTGAAATTTTAAATATCTTAGATAAGCTATTTGATAAATATTTAAAATTGATTTTAATTTATAATTAAACAAAATCCAACTAATACTGATACTGCCACATGAAATTACACGTCATAATTTCAAGTGGCGCGATAAGGGAATAGAATATAACTCTCCTTTATAATATATATATATATATATATATATATATATATATATATATATATATATATATATATATATATATATATATATATATATATATATATATATATATATATATATATATATATATATATATATATATACACTCACTCCGTCATGCCCGAAAATGCAAAAATTTGGCATTACACGGGAATTAAGAAAAATGTATAGTGTAGTAAATGTTGTGATTATAAAAAGTGTTGTAGAAAAGAGAAAGTGGGGTAGGAAATAGTTAGTGAACATACCAAAAGTGTCAAGATGGGCTAAGCAAGCAAAGCCCAATCACAAGCAGCCTTGACCATCACATTCTCAATGAGGCTGACCCAATCATAACAAGGCCCAAAGCCCATCTCTTGTATCAGTCGACTAAGCCCATGGTCCGACCTATCAGGTCCCGACCTAACTTAGTCCGACCTCATGATCCATATCACAATTCGGGTACGAACCATGCTCTGCAGAGACAGTCGGGTCGATCATTCCACGAGTGGCGACCTCGACCTAAACCAACAAGTGACGACCTGACACTTGCCGGCGTATTTGGTTGAACAATTCTCATAACCACATCCCTACAAATCAGGGGCCGTTATAGACACGTTCCCACAATCAAGTAACTGCCGCTACAATCTCGGAGGACATGTTGCCTCCCCAAAAATACATCACTTTTTCCTATAAATACTTCATCACTACCAAACGGTGAAAGGTAACTGCCATTTTGTTATCTGAATTCCATATTCAATATATTTTGAGCTTTATACAACTGTGATCTTACTCTCACGCCCGAGCGTCTTCGCCGGAGACACATCCGGCTAGTCGTGGGTTCTGATTTCAGGTCAAGGAGCCAGGTGATCAGTCCTGCCACGTGGAGGAAGATTGATAAGCACAATTCCTGCAGCATCAGTTTGGTTCCATTGCCGGGAATCGTGCTTTAAACTTGACCTCGAAAACTCTATCAACCTGCAACAATGGTGACTTCAGAGGGACACGTATCTGAGGCTTCACTTGGGCATGAAGAAGTGAACAACAACAACATGAACGCAAACGCTGAGAACCTTAACTTGCCTCCTCCCCCACCGAATCGTCCCCATGGTAGGGCCACACGCTCTACCAGTGTCGTTGATGGCAGGGGATTGCCTGACACAAGGAGAGGGAAAAGGCATATGGATGGGCAAGGAGTTCCACCTCCTCCAAAACGTCCAGCTGCTCAGGTGAATGTGGGAAACAGGGCAGGCCCCTCCACCAACCCCATGAGCAAGAAGGAGATGATGTTGGAGCGAGCTCGCATTCGGCCGACTTGATAGCCATGGAAGAGGCGAAACAGCCGACGTGCGCTCTGAAAGAGTGGCACGTACTCAGGTCTCTAATGGACAACAGACCAGGAGTGCTAGGCCAAATGAAGGTGTGGGACAAAATGGTGAGGACAGGATAGTTCGTCGAGCTCCCACTATTGTTCATGTGCCCAGTAACGATTTAAGGGCTAGCCTCAACGAAACAGGGAGCAGGAGGCTCAATCGATTTGAGGACTCACTAATGCTGCCCAATAGAAATGCAGGGTTTCGCGGCTAGGACGCAGAGGTCAGGATCTCATAGAGACAGGAATGGGCGCAGGTCGCCTGTAGGAGGGGAAAGGCGCAGGTCGCCACATGGAGATAACAGGCGCAGGTCGCCATCTGGTGCTGAGAGGCGCAGGTCGCCTCAAAGAAGTAACAGGCATAGATCTCCAGTAAGATCAGAGAGGACCAATTCCCACAGAGACAGAAGGAGTAGGCAGGTGACTCCCCCTAGAAGTGAAGGCCAGAAGTCAAATGCTGCGCCCCCTCCAGGAGATGAAAGACCCGATGCTAGGGAATGGCTATTGATGAAAAAGAAGTTCGAACAATGGGAGGAGGAGAAGAAAAAGGAGACTGGAAAGGTCGAACGAATTGACTTTGCTCTTCGACCTTTATCCAAAGAAATCAGAGATAGTCGACCTCCTCCTACTTTCAGGTTGCCACTTCTGGAGAAGTATTCGGGGTCGACCAATGCAAGGAGTCATATAGCACATCTGGAGGCCACCATGTGTTTTGTCGCCAATGAGGACGACAATATGTGCAAAGCCCTCCTAAGCACACTCACTGGGGCAGCCTTAACTTGGTTCAACGGTCTGGCCGCGGGTAGCATCAATACTTGGACATGCTTCAGGACAAAGTTCTTGGATCGATTCTCGACTGCAGGAGCTCGGAAGATGACCGTCACCGATCTCGAATAACTTGGTGCAGGCGAAGAATGAAAGCTCCATGAGCTACTTCACCAAGTTTAAGGAAATGGTTGATAAGATAGAGGAAGACCTCACTGATAGGGAAGTCATTAATTGCTTCCGAAACGGTATTTCCTCGGCGGACATGGATTATGAACTCACAAGCCAGACAAGAACAACTCGACAGAGTTGTTTGAGAAGGTGTATAATGTCGCTCTTTCTTTGAGGAAAGGAAAGAGAAAAAGAATGGTAAAAGCCCCAAGGTGGAGGTCGCCGATGATAAAAAGGACTCCAACAAGAACGGAGGAAATAATAAAAATGGAAAGAACGAGGACTAGGGCCTTGAACAGAGAAAGTGCCGAGGCTTTCACTCCTTACGGTGAGTCGAACAGAGATTATGAACGCCGTCGAGCTCGCTCCTCCTTTTTTTATTTTTTTTTTTTTTTTCTTAAAAGAAGGGGATCAACACATTTCACCGCTCCCCCCTTGATGCACTTCACAGAGGCGCCTAGCTATGCTAGGGAGGGCAATGTCATTCCCTCTAACCACTGGTGGGGGAATCGAACCCATGACCTCGCTCCTCCTGTCCCAATGAACCCAGGCAACAAATTTAGAAGGGACAATAGCAAATATTGTGACTACCATAAGGACACTGGTCATCTCACAGAGGATTGCTTGGGATTGAAGCGTATCATCCAAGAGAATGGTTGACGCGGAGACTCGAAGCTTACGTGAAAAGGCCTCAACCGGTGGAGGCGAGCGGCCAAGAAGTGCGGACGAGCGGGACCTAGGCAACCTAGATTGAACACAGGGGTCATTACAGAGCAAGCAAGCAACACGGCCATCAAGCACAAGATCTTCCAACTCAACAAGGCCCCACATGTACCTCCAAGAAGAGAAGTCGAGATGAGGCGATCGCCTTCTACCCCCATGAATTGGCAACTAATATGGCGGCTAGGGAGCAAGTTCTCGTCATCCCAGGTCTCATAGACGGATGTACGACGAGCAGACTCTTGGTCGACACGGGGGCCTGTAAGGATATTTTGTTCTACAAAACTTTTAAAGAAATGGGTCTTAATGATGAGCAATTGGAGAGATATGATGGTAGGTTGGAGGGCTTCACCAATCATCGAGTTGATGCAAAAGGCAAGATAGAACTCGACGTCGACCTAGGCCAACACCCCCTCAGGATAGTATCAAAGGTACAATTTATAGTGATTGATGTAAATAGTGACTATGCCGCTATACTTGGTATCCCAGGTCAGGTCGCTCTTGGAATGGTGGCATCGATCCCTCATCAGCGAGTCAAGTTCCCTACACCCGCTGGAGTAGGGTGTGTACAAGGCACAGCTCGAGCCTACCTTGATCATGTTCTCAGAGAAAGAAAGAAAAGGGAGTTGGAAATCGAGACTGCAGACGGTTATTTAAAGTTGTCTCAATCGCTACCAAGACTACCAGATCGTCAACAATCACCGACGTGGAAGAGTCGACCTATCGCTCAAATGACGAGGTCATGCTTGAGTCGACACGTCACTCTAACACCACTGAGGTCGATTCAGATGTAGTTATGGTCGACCAAGTCATCATAGCAACCTACGCCTCCTCTCGACAATAACTCGGGGCCACCACCATCACGCCGAGGTTGCAGACAAGTTAGATGATATGATAGCAAGAAGCTCCACACCCGAGGGCCGAAGAGAGACAAAGGGTCAAGGAGATAATCATTGAGACTCTACAATTCGGGGATGGACCAGAGCTAGAAGCCGTGGATGAGCTAGAGTCGCAATCACCAACCTTTCCTACCCCGACCAAAAAATTCAGATTGGGAAGCAGCTATCAGTTGAGGAGCGAGCAGAAATCATCGAGCTACTCAAGGAAAGTAATGATGTCTTCGCATGGAGAGTAGAAGACATGAGGGGAATCAAGGAGGAGGTCGCTGTTCACAGATCGGAAGTCAACCCGACCATAAAGCCTAGACCCCAAAATTGAGAAGCTTTGCTCGCGACAAGGAGGAGGCCATAAAAACTGAGGTACAAAAACTTTTGAATGCAGGGATAATCAAAGAGGCCACTCATACAACGTGGTTGGCCAACGTGGTCATGGTGAAGAAATCAAATGGCAAATGGCGGATGTGTGTCGACTTCACCACTCTCAATCTTGCCTGCCCTAAGGACAGCTATCCCCTTCCTAGAATCGACAAGCTAGTCGATTCCATTGCTGGACACTCAACCCTCAGCTTCCTCGACGCTTACTCAGGTTACCACCAGATTAAGATGCATGAGGACGACATAATCAAGACGGCATTTCAAGCAAATTTGGAGGCATCTACCGCTACAACATGATGCCATTTGGATTGAAGAATGCAGGGGCAACTTATCAAAGGATGGTGAACAAAGTCTTTGCTTCTCAAATTGGCCGAAACATGGAGGCCTACGTCGACGATATGGTCATCAAAACAAAGACCGGACGTCACGTGGTCGACCTAAAGGAAACGTTCGCTAATTTAAGAGCAAACGACATGAAGCTCAACCCTAGCAAGTGTGTATTTGGTGTAGCTGCTGGAAAGTTCCTTGGGTTCATGGTATCTCAAAGGGGTATAGAAGCTAATCCAGAAAAAATCAAGGCTTTAGTCGACATGAAGGCTCCCACCAATGTCAAAGAGATGCAAATGACTTAACGGAAGGGTAGCGGCTCTTGGTCGTTTCATATCAAAGTCACAGAGAGGTCTCTCCCCTTCTTCAAAGCATTGAGGGGGACGAAAAGTTTTGAATGGACGACCGAATGTCATTCGTCGTTCCAACAAAGGATTACCTCGCTACTCCACCTCTCCCCGAGTAGCCCGACCACCGGCGAAACTTTGTTTGTGTATTTATCTCAAGGGAGATAAATCGGTGGCGGCGGTTTTGGTTAGAGAAGATGAAGGGCTTCAAAAGCCGCATACTACATCAAGAAGGCCCTATCGATGTGGAGAGCGAGATACTACAATGCTGAGAAGGTCGCCTATGACCTAGTTGTGGCTTCAAGGAAGCTGCGAGATTATTTTCTGGCTCATCCAATTGTGGTTCTTACAAATGCTCCCCTAAGAAAAATTCTCCACAAGCCGGAGAGTTCAGGTCGACTTCTCAATTGGTCAATTGCCCTTACTGAATTTGACATTGAGTATCGACCTCGAAAGGCGTTGAAGGCTCAAGCTCTAGCTGACTTCTTGGTCGAGCTTACGTTCACCAAGGAAGACGACGAGCAGCGAGCTCCCAAAGAAAAGGCTAAAGGGAAGGAGTCAGAGTCCCAGGTCGCCATCAGTCTACCCAACGATTGTTGGAAGGTCTACTCAGACGGATCAGCGACTAAGAATAGCAGTGGAGCGGGGATAGTGCTAATTGAACCAGAATCTGGGACAGTATACGAGGAGTCACTAAGGTTCAAATTCGATGCTTCCAATAACCAGGCCGAATACGAAGCCTTGATAGCAGCCATAGAGTACGCCAAGTGTTTTGGAGCAACTAAGATCATGGCTTACTGTGATTCACAATTGATAGTTAACCAGGTCCGAGGCGAGTACGAGGTGCTTAGTGCCACGTTGATCAAATACTGCGACCTGGTGAAGGAACTGATAAAAGATTTGGAATTCTGGGAGATTCAAAGAATTGGACGAGAAGACAATGAACTAGCTGACCTCCTCTCGAAGTTAGCCACTTCGGATGAACCACATGATGAACCTATCTCCTTCCTCGAAAGTCCAGCCTATGAAAGAGTAAAAATTCAATGCATAGATGATCCCTCAAGAAATTGGACTCAGGAGAAGTGTTGGATCGAGGAAATGAAGGCATACTTAGAAAGTGGTGAACTGCCAGAGGACGAGAAGAAGGCTCGAGCTATCAAAAAGAAGGCCCCGAGGTATGTCATTCAAGGAGGCGACCTGTTCAGAAGATCTTATACTCGACCATTGCTAAAGTGCATCCATCCTCAAGAGGTCGCCCTATTGATACACGAAGTGCATAGTGGAATTTGTGGTGGACACCCTGGGGGCCGTGACTCTGCCGACAAGTTAATCACTTTGGGGTACTACGGCCACACACGAGCCGACACTCACAACTTTGTTCAAGAATGTGATCAATGTCAAAGATTTGCCAACTTACCTCATGTGCCAACAACCGAGCAGACTCCGGTAATTGCAGCTTGGCCATTCGATATGTGGGGCGTCGACCTGATTGGACCCTTCCCTCCCGCCCGAGGAAACTGCAAGTATGTGATAGTTGCCATAGACTACTTCACCAAATGGGTTGAGGCCAAACCACTAGCTCGCATCACAGAGGAGAATGCTATCAACTTCATCCACGACTTCATTTGGTGTCGATTTGGTTTTCCTCGTGCTATAGTGTCCGACAATGGTTTACAGTTCTCCCAAACCTTCGAAGCGTAAATGAATCGAGTAGGATCAAACATTGGAAATCATCCGTCGCCTATCCTCAAGGAAATGGACAAGTGAAGCAAAGAAATAAACTTGTTCTATCTTCACTCAAGACAGGCTCGTAGGTCGACGAAATAATTGGTTGGACGAACTTCCCCTTGCTCTTCGGGGCGCTCGTACAACCACTTGGGGCCTACGGGAAACCCCTTTCGCTCTCACTTACGGATCGTGAGGCCACGGCACCCGCCGAGCTCGATTCCCTACCGCTAGAGTGACCTTCTTTGATCAAGAGCAGAATGATACCAACAGGTTGATCGACTTGGACCTGATCGACGAGAAGCGAGAAACAGCCTACCTCCGAATGGTCAACTACAAGCAGCGAACTAAAAGTTATCACGACAAGAGGGTCAAGGCAAGGTCGTTCCAAGTTGGAGATTTTGTATTGAGAAAGATTGAGGCAACGGGTAGAAGGACCCAGCAGAACAAGCTATCCCCTAACTGGGAAGGTCCATATGTAGTCACTAGAGTCGTCAAGGAAGGCACCTACATGATAGCTCATCCTGGAGGTGACGAGTTGAAACATCCTTGGCATGCTACTCACCTCATCAAATACTACTTTTAGTTTTCAGTTTCCAAGTTCAAGTTTGTGGTAGTTCTAATGTCAAATTGATGTAAGCATGTTCTATACTTCAATGAAAAGCGCAGTTCATTCCATCAAGCATAGTGTTACAATAACCCCAACAAGCTCGACTCTTAGTCAGCTTCGTTTAAACAAGCTCGATTCTTAATCAGCTTTGTTCAATTAACAAGTCCGACTCTTAGTCGACTTCGTTCTAACAAACTCGACTCTTAGTCAGTTTGTTCTAATTAGCTCGATTCTTAATCAGCTTTGTTCAATTAACAAGTCCGACTCTTAGTCGACTTCGTTCTAACAAACTCGACTCTTAGTCAGTTTGTTCTAATTAGCTCGATTCTTAATCAGCTTTGTTCAATTAACAAGTCCGACTCTTAGTCGACTTCGTTCTAACTAACTCGACTCTTAGTCAGTTTGTTCTAATTAGCTAGACCCTAGGTCAGCTTCAGTAGTGTGAGCAGGTTCGACTCATAGTCAATCTCATTCACAAAAAAGTTAAGCAAGTCTGAGGTCGACTAAATAAATAAAGATCAAGTCACCTCTAGGCTCAAGTTCACTCATTCATCCTATCTGTATCTAGCTCGACGTTTACTTTAAAAAAGCATACAACATGCAATAAATAAAGTCAGCTATGATAGAGATAAGTCTCCCAAAACGGGCTAAGACTTAGACAAAATTAACTTACAAAAATATTTTGCCTCCCAAAACCGGGCCAAGGCATTCGGATAATGTTAGAGCAAAGAACAAAAAATGTTGGTTGGGGCTTGTTCATTACAAATTCAACTAAACAATTTAAGAGTCCCGGCCGACATTAGTTTGGTCGTCGCAGCAGCCGACCCTCCCCATCTCCTTGTTGCCGGGGTCAATGGGTTTACCCGACTCGAATAAACCTGTTCATCCGTCGTATCCATAGCTTCAAGATCATCCAGCCTTCTCGTAACAACGTCAAAATTTCTATCAAGAATGAGGGGAGCTTCCCACTTCTCACAATTATCTTCTTCATCTTCTTGGGCAATAAAGGCCAAGTCGTTCTCGAGATAGGGAACAAGCGAATGACCTTGGCGAGCTGCCATGTCGTACTGGGACTCAGAAAACCAACGAGCTAATTGCTCGATGGTAACTGTAGCTGAGGGATCCACCAATGCTCGACGGGCCATGTGCCTCTTGCCTACCTCAAGAAAGTCTTGTGCCTTGGCCACAATAGCATTGGAGTATTCCTCCCCCTCCTTGAACTTTTCAACCGGCAGCCTTCAAGCACTGGGCCCTTAGCAGCCTTTCTCAATGCAGCCTGAGATCCTTCTTACCTTTCTCTCGCTCAAGTCGATGCTCTTCATGCAGCCCGAGTAAGAAATCATCCTTTTCCTTCAGAAGCTTGTTAATTGTGGCCAGCTCAGTCTTGGCCTTCTCCAGTTCCTTCTTCTCAGCATCCTTCTCCGTCTCCACTTCCTTGAGCTTGGATTCTGCAGCTTCGAGGCCTGGACAGGCTTTTGTCTTCACCATCTCATTAGCTTCATATGAGTTATCCAGATCGTTGTACTTCTCCTTCAAATCCGCAAGCTCTTTAGCTTTTGGAATAATCTCGAAGGGCTTGTCTCTCCCTCTCAATGGAAGCTCTCCAAGAGCTTTTCGCTTGCTCAATCATGGTAAGATTCTGCATTCCAAAGGAAACAAAGAAGTGTTAGCTCGAGATTCAAGTGGATCGAGTAAAGGAGCAAGCGACTAAAATAAAAGAGAAAGTGAGAAGTTACCTCGCAATGAGCCAGCCTGCATCGAGCCGAGAATTCTTCGTGTTATGCCCTTATCGCCCAAGTGAGCTAGCGAGACCCACATCCACAGCTCTTCTCACAATCACCCGGCCCAAGTTCATATCTCGGGTAGCCGCGACTGTGCAATTAACTCCTTCAAGAGAGGGAACATCACTCAGCCTCTCGCATCATTTCTTTAATGGATTCTTGGTTGGGATAAGAAGAAGCCGGAGGAGGTGGAGGCAATTGGCTCGATGAAACAGCATTCCCTTGTCGGATCGCAACCTCTTAGTCCTCGCAGGCCGATCATCAACTTCGTCTCCATGACGTCGTCATCAATGTTTACGACATCCAAGTGGGCTAGTTCCTCGCTTCCGACAAAGACGGAGGTCCCCGCATTGACATCGTAGTTGGGCCTGAGCTCACATCGGGCTCGCTAGATTTGTTGGATTCATTACCCTCCTCGCCGCGTTCATGGTATGACCGTCAAGCTCAACAAGGGATCTTCTTCTTCTACCCCTTCCATTGGCACCATCCCAATATTGTCTTTTGGAAAGCTGCATCGGTCCTTACCGCGGCTTCCCTCTCGCTCGCGAGCACGAGCATTAGCCTTTCCATGGTCTTTCCTCGCTTTCTTCTTGTCGAAACGCCAACGATTCGAACCATGTTAGCTTCTTGCTCAGGAGTCAGAACTGCAACAAATTTAAAGTGAAAAAGTGTTAAATCGACATACGATCAAAGGTTCTATATACGAGCAAAGGTTCTATATACGAGCAAAGGTTCTATATACGAGCAAAAGTTCTATGTACGAACACAATATGAACGACTTGATCATCCTATGAGCGAGTTAATTATGTACGAGCTACAGACTCAACCTATGACTAGCTCACCCTAGACAAATTGATCATTCATGCCGAATTCAATGAAAGGCAAATAAAGAAAAGATGAACAGAGAGATCTTACCACCAAACGTGCTCCCCATCGGCTTTGCAAGAATCTTTATTCTTCTTACAAAGTTGACACTTATCTCCGAATTTACCTGTGGCGAGTTATCCAGTCCGGATATATTTGGCCCCTCGACACAGTGGATAAGGGGCTCCACCACTCCATCTCCCGACATCATTCCACTCGAATGAAGTTGTACTTAGTGGTAAGCAGACTCTCCCAGCTAATGGGCCTTCTCGCCACTAATCGACACAAAGCCTGGTACAAGCTAAGATGCCAAGACGGCTCCCAAAAGTCCCTCTCATCAATGGTTTCTGTTTCATCGTTGGGCAATGGGAACTCCCATCCTAATCTGCTCTCTACCATCACTACATGAGAGTTCCACCCACTGTGCTTGCTGGGAAGGTTGGTAAAGAGTTTGGGAGATTTGGGCTTGGAAGGAGTACTAATGCTCAGGTCATTCCCGCTATACTTAATACTGAAAAATTCTTTAAACACCCTCATACATGGTTCATATCCTAAAAATCTACACACCATAGCGAAGCATACCAGAACTCTACAAGTGTTGGCTCCTAGTTGAAGGGGAAGGGCATTGGCACACTCCAAAAATTCGTTGATAAATGGATCAAGAGGTAACCTAAGGCCAGCAACAAACTGGCCGTAAAAGAAGGCGACCTTAGTAGCATCCTTGGTGAAGGACGACCTAAATTCCTTCATGAACTCCTTCTCGAGTGTAGATGGTCACTGTAGTCCTCTTTGCTGACTTCGCAAAATTCACTAATCATACTATACCTAGAGGGCAAGTTCTTATTGCCACGCAAAGGCCCTTGGGGAACATACCCCTTTCATTTCTCCCCGGCACAACCGAGTTATCAAATGCATTCACAATCCCTGGGACCCGAAGAAGTCGAGGCAGATTTCCTTCTTGAGTCGCCATATCTCGTACAAACAAAAGAGGAAGCAGGGAGTCGGGCCCTATGATCATGTTCAGTCGACCTACCTAAGGACGACCTAGACTCCCCTGAAAAACCTATTCTATTCCTAAGGAAGGAGGGTTTGTGGATATCCCTAACATAAAACAAAGTAATATGGTCGAGCAGTTCGTGGAATAGATGAAAAGTGACAATATTTGAATCATCGACTACAAGGTTTTCAACGTCCCCTACAATGGGCAACCCTATCTCACTGAAGTTCAACTCCCACCTGGTCAAAATAGAGGCACACTCATCCAAGGACATCACTCTCCATTCACCGTTCACGTTCTTATACACTCTACGATTGACGGTACAGTAGCCATACCATGCCCCTGGTTCGCTACTAAAAGTCCTAGCCATGGCGGAAGTAAAGACAGAGCATAAATTAAAAGCCCTAAAAGAAGAATGGGAGAGAAATACCTTTGTAAATGTCGGAATAGGAAGCTGTTGCCGAAGATGGAAGCCCAATTTAACTCAACTGCTTCTTCGCTATTTTCACGGAGATGCTCAAGAGCTTGAAAACGGTAAAAGTTCTAAACAGAGAAGGAATGTGCAATTTATATTTTCCAAGATTGGAAAGGAAAAAAGAAAATTCAAAAAATAATTTCCATATTAATGGCGGAAACGGTTTCCGAGAAGGAGTTCCAAGCGTCAGAATTGCAATCATTACTAAAATCGGCGCTCCTTCATCTCCTGCCGTTCATCGCCAACGACCAGGATGGTGCCACGTCATCAAAAGTCGACTATATCTCAGAACGAGTATCGACCTGCGAGTAAAATAGTTCTCATCAAAAATCTTCTTAACTTCCAAGTCGACAAAGTCCACTCGAAAGTTGGGGGCCACTGAACATACCAAAAGTGTCAAGATGGGCTAAGCAAGCAAAGCCCAATCACAAGCAAATTGACCATCACATTCTCAATGAGGCTGACCCAATCATAACAAGGCCCAAAGCCCATCTCTTGTATCAGTCGACTAAGCCCATGGTCCGACCTATCAGGTCCCGACCTAACTTAGTCCGACCTCATGATGCATATCACAATTCGGGTACGAACCATGCTCTACTCCGACAATGTCGATCATTCCACGAGTGGCGACCTCGACCTAAACCAACAAGTGACGACCTGACACTTGCCGGCGTATTTGGTTGAACAATTCTCATAACCACATCCCTACAAATCGTGGGCCGTTATAGACACGTTCCCACAATCAAGTAATCGCCGCTACAATCTCTGAGGACATGTCAGCCTCCCCAAAAATACATCACTTTTTCCTATAAATACTTCATCACTACCAAACGGTGAAAGGTAACTGCCATTTTGTTATCTGAATTCCATATTCAATATATTTTGAGCTTTATACAACTGTGATCTTACTCTCACGCCCGAGCGTCTTCACCGGAGACACATCCGGCTAGTCGTGGGTTCTGATTTCAGGTCAAGGAGCCAGGTGATCAGTCCTGCCACGTGGAGGAAGATTGATAAGCACAATTCCTGCAGCATCAGTTAGTAAATAGTTATTGTGAGTATAACAAGTGGGTCCTACAAATAAAGAATTATTAAAAAGTTTTCATTTTAAGAGTGTGTCTTTTTAAATATGACGCTCAAAATGAAAATTTATGCCTTTTCGAGTGGGACGTAGGGATTATATAAGACAATCAATTAGGGGGTAACCATTACACTGGGAAAAAAATTATAAATATTAGAAGGGGCAGTTTGGTACTTGCCTGTTGTTGGGTCAACATACGACCAGCCCAGCTATTACACGGAAAATCCGGTTCTACCGAACAGGACCACAAATATGAGAGGACCCTCATTTTAGATTGGCCCATTAGGTATATATCTTACATAAAAAAAAAAAAATAGCAACGTAATTGACGAGATGACGGCGAAATCAAGCGACAATCACTCCGACTCATTGACAATCACTCCGACTCCTCACTTCCTTCGCCAATTGATTGAATCAGTGAATTGCAAAGGTAAAAAAGAAAAAAATCTTTTATAAATTCAATTGAAAGCGAGAAAGGGAAGAAATACCTCTAAATTTTTCATCCCAAACAAAATAAACCCCCCACCTGACGCCTGTTGTTCCGATGCCCGGATGACGTCGCCGGTAAAACCGTAAAAGCTTTGGTTTTACACTTTCACTGTTTCAGTAAACGCCAAACATCGTCTTCTTCATTTTCATCCAAGGTATTTTTGATTTTGGGGGTTTCGTATGGTGTTTGGCTGTGTTAAATTTGGGATTTGGGAATAATTATAGAGAGGGAAAGAGAAAATGAGAAAGAAAGAGAAAAAGAGAAGTGTTAGTGTGAAGAAAGAGTGGGGGTCCTGCTTGGTAATTTGGCATTTGTTAATTGTTTTGACTTAATTGACTGTGTTTGTTAAATTTGAAAGGTTCCCGTTCCTGTTGTTGAATATTGATGTTTGTTAAAATAATAGAACTTTATTTAATTATATTTTTGCTTTTTTTTTAGATAAAAAAAAATGAAATTTTCATCTTGATTTAATTATTAATATCAACTTTTGTTTGTTGAATTGTTGTTGTTTCTTTCGCAGAGTTAATATAGAGGTCATCAATAAGATTTTTATTGGGTTAATTTGCACTTTCAGGTTTCTTCAATCCATTGCATTTTATTTTTTTTTTATTAGTAAAAGTGTTATAAGTTTTCAGTGATATTTTTAATAATGCCTCCAAAAATTAGAACATATCTTTATATGAAAGTACTTATATACTCACTCCGTCCCTAAAAGTTTATCCCATTTGACTTCTTTGTTGAATTTTGACCACAAATTTGTGAGAGATTAATCATGTTCATGAAATTCTAAAAGTTGTTGTTGATAATATTATTAATGGTGAATCAATAGGAATTTTTAGAATTTCATGAACATAATTAAATTGTCATATATTTGTGGTCAAAGTTAAACTAAAAAGTAAAATGGGACAAACTTTTAGGGACGGAGGGAGTATATTTTATAGTTATTGGGTTTTTTTTTTTTTAAATATTAGGGCCCAATATATTTTATAGTTATTGTATTTTTTTTGTTAAATATTAGGGCTCAATTTTCACATTTCGCACGTGGCCCTATAATTTTTGGAACGGGCCTGCCTAAGATTTAGTTAGTACGAGTACTTGTTAGGTTTGGTTAGGACTTGTTTGGTTGCAAGCCTTACTCCTGTTTTAGTTAACCCCATTCTAGAAATTCAGTTTAATACTCCCCTTTGTCCCTGCCGAAAGTTTGAAAAAATGTTATAAGGGTAGATAATTAAGGAAAAAGTGAAAGAGATAATATGTTACAAGTGTAGATAGTTGAGTATTATAGAGAAAATGGGGTAGATAATAAATAGTAAATGAATAATTGTTACTTAACTGACTTCTATTGATTCAAATATTTCAGATCAATGACTAAAAGGATTTTTTATGACGACTACATGAGGCAGTTCCACATTCAGTTGTAAAAAGAGCAGGGAGGGGTCTCTGACCCACTTCCTCTTCCCAGAATACAAAAAGCTTCACATTCACTTCATACTCAAACTAATTAACGGGTGCTACTATATACAAGGCATGGTTTTACAAGGCATGCACAAAATGACCAAAATACCCTCATATAAATACTTTTAAAAAAAAATTCTTCCCCTCCCTCTCCATTTCAAACGCCGTGTCCCTGTTCATTCTCTCTCTCGCTCTCAAAAACTAAAGCAAAAAACGACGGTCTCTCTTCTCTCTCTCACAAACGCCGCCGATCACCACCACCACCGCCGACGATGAAGACAAACCTCCCTACCGGTGGAAAGTCCGCCTCTTCCGCCGCTCCAAAGAAAGTAATTAATTTTAACCTAAAATTTCAATTTGAAAACCCTACAACAAATGTATGCCTAAAATGGATTATATAATGCTTAATGTTGTTTAAACGTATCCTAAATGGTTCTAATTGCGATTTCGTAACATTAATTTGGGTTTTTTGTTTGAATCGGATACGAATTTGTGTGCCTAAAATTTGAAGTTGTCGGCGTGCGTTTCGTATGAACACATACGAATGGTTACCAACATATCGGGTATTGGCATACGAAATGTAAACTGATTCATCAGTTTACATTTCGTATGCCAATACCCGAAATGTTGGTAACATTTCGTATGTGTTCATACGAATGGTCACCAACATTTCGGGTATTGGCATACGAAATGTAAACTGATGAATCAGTTTACATTTCGTATGCCAATACACGAAAGGTTGGTCACCATTCGTATGAACACATACGAAATGTTACCAACATTTCGGGTATTGTCACACGAAATGTCATCTGAATCTTGAATATTAACTGTCTCTTATTTAATTTTTTGTAGGGACGTAACCCTGCGACGGCCTCTAATAGAAAGAGGAAGGCCGAGGAGGCAACTGCAGCCTATGGCGGACAAACGGTCCAAAAAGAAGAACGACAAGAATGTCGTGATTGCTGAGCCGGATGTGGTTGAGGAGAGTGATAGTAGTGAGAGTAGTTATTCTAGTGAGGATTCATCTTCACGTACTATGTCCCGAGGTGCATCTGTGCAGGAGGAGGCACATTTATCTAGTGAGGAGGAGGCGGAGGAGGAGGCGGAGGAGAGTGTATCTGTGAGGCCTCGCAAGAGGCGGGAGGCACGGGGCAGAAAGGGGTTTTTAGGGTTTTTAGGGTTTTATGTGTCCCGATCTTGCCAAAAATGGTATACGGCTACCTCGTTTATTTTTTTTTAATTTTTTTCTACATTCTAAATGACATTTAAAGTGTTTTTCATCTACATGAGTTTCCTCAAAATCCAAATGGAGATTGAGTTACAAATATGTGCCATTATTTAGGGTTTTTAGGGTTTTATGTGTCCCGATCTTGCCAAAAATGGTATACGGCTACCTCATTTATTTATTTTTAATTTTTTTATACATTCTAAATGACATTTAAAGTGTTTTTCATCTACATCACTTTCCTCAAAATCCAAATGGAGATTGAATTAGAAATATTTGCCATTATTTAGGGTTTTTAGGGTTTTACGTGTCCCGATCTTGCCAAAAATGGTATACGGCTACCTCGTTTATTTTTTTTTATTTTTTTCTACATTCTAAATGACATTTAAAGTGTTTTTCATCTACATGAGTTTCCTCAAAATCCAAATGGAGATTGAGTTACAAATATGTGCCATTATTTAGGGTTTTTAGGGTTTTATGTGTCCCGATCTTGCCAAAAATGGTATACGGCTACCTCATTTATTTATTTTTAATTTTTTTATACATTCTAAATGACATTTAAAGTGTTTTTCATCTACATCACTTTCCTCAAAATCCAAATGGAGATTGAATTAGAAATATTTGCCATTATTTATGGTTTTTAGGGTTTTACGTGTCCCGATCTTGCCAAAAATGGTATACGGCTACCTCGTTTATTTTTTTAATTTTTTTCTACATTCTAGATGACATTTAAAGTGTTTTTCATCTACATCACTTTCCTCAAAATCCAAATGGAGATTGAGTTACAAATATTTGCCATTATTTAGGGTTTTTAGGGTTTTACGTGTCCCGATCTTGCCAAAAATGGTATACGACTACCTCGTTTATTTTTTTTAATTTTTTCTACATTCTAAATGACATTTAAAGTGTTTTTCATCTACATGAGTTTTCTCCAAATAAATAAAGTGGTATCACTTAAATGTGATAGGTTATATGATATTGTATGATCCAATATGACGTTTGTTCCTTGTCATGTATAAGTGTATAAATTTTGCTCAATTAACAACACAATTCAATAATATAACATAGAATATGCGTATCATTAACATCGTGTCGCAAATCATCGAAGAACACCTTCATTATGATATGTCGTATGGATATACACGATTTTAGTACATTATATCGTGTTGTTGTGTACGAAATTAATGACAGAGTAAATTTAAATTTCGTATAATTTCATACGACCTATTATTTAACCCAATTAGTTTATGTCGTGTAAAAGTACACGACATGAAGGCTTCTTGTCGTCCTTTCGAGCACGACAGACGAAGGGTAGTTTGGGAATTATTGGTGCCTTGTATATAACATGCCTTGTATATAGAATTCTCCCTAATTAACTCTCCCGTCTAACCTGCTTGATATATCTAAGACTAGGTTGCATTTTTGACTATCCATATGTTCCAAGAAAACTGCAATCCAATGCCATGACTTCACATCACACTTGGTATCTATCAAATGAACCTACGAATGGATAAACAAAACACATAACAGAATGCAAGACAACAACTTCGGGACATGGAGATCCCTCAATAACTATACTACACAGCCCAAGCCCATGCACATGCCTGTTACAACGATCCCACTCTATGAGCCAAAACGTGAAATGTGCAAGAGTAGCGGTAATTCAAAGCAAGGCGACTACCACTCAACTATCATCTTTTTTCCTTAAGCTCAAAATCACATTATGATTTAAGAGTCACTTACTCGGGAGCAGACGAGATGAATATTGAGCTTTACCTCCAACTCATCCAGAGCTTCAGCAAAAGCCTTTTTTTTTCGTCCTCTCCTCTCCTCTCCTCTCCTATACAAATGTATACTAAATTATCCTATATATGTATATATCTACTTATAACCACGCTTCATTAGCGAATCCTGCTTTCTCTACACAAGTAGTATAAAGTAGTATCCATGAGCTAGGTTTATTATAGTTTAATTTTCTCTTCTTCCCAAATACTCTGTGGAGCATAATATAACAGCACTTCCATTCTTAAGCCCAGAAAGTTATTTAAAGCTAAATCCCTAATTGTTTAACTTCTTTATTGTTTCCTATACATGTACAGGCATAGCTATTTCATACCTGTTAATCATGATAGAGCAATCGATAACTTCCCTCAGCTGATTGGCTTTATGAGATACAGTTCATACCTGTTAATCATCATGAATCATGATAGAGCAATCGATAACTTCCCTCAGCTGATTGGCTTTATGAGATACAGTTGAATACAAATATCAGTAATATAAAGATACTACTAAGCAAACAAATACAATTGCACAAAACCACCAGAATTGAAACAAAATAACGGAACATCGGATCAATCAGGAACACAAAATTTTGAAGAATCAAGATGTAGCAAAGACCGATGCATCATTGACAAAGCATACTTCAATTAAAGTACAGAAAAGTGACTATATAGTCTCACAAGTCAAATACCCCAACCAAAAAATCTACACATAAAAGGTTTCTTACAACAATTCTAATCAATCAATTATAGATAGTCACCAATTTAATGAGTTTATACTCTAAAACTAGAAATAATACCACATATTATCAAACCAAAAAGGGATACTGAAACAAGTCATATTATACATATTATAACTTCACTTTGAAACTAAAAGCATCTCAGGTTTCTTAACCTTAGTAGGCGTATTAGCATTCGAAGCCGCGTTAGAGACTGCAGCTGCAGCCTGCAAGGACTCCCGTGATCTCCGATCAAGCTGAATCAAACTCCGAGTTGCCAAAATTGCCTGCGGCACCAAATCATGAGTAGCCCGAGCATACAAACTCCTCACTGCCACAGAAGCAGCATCCTTAACGTCATTACTATTAAGAGGTGCCAATAAACAGTGCCCCAATATTCTCAACATCGGCTGTAAAAGCTCCCATGGAAGAGGAATTCTTTTCCCCTTTGATTGTGATTGTAGTTCTTCAGAACTTCCTCCACTGATTGCTAAAGTTTTGATTTCCTCCACAATATCATCGTGGTCTACTTGTTCGATATGGATGCCATTGGAGAAACTGTTTGCTTCGGTTACTTGATCCAATTCGGAGCAGCAAGGACAATTTTGACCGGCCCAATCCGAGGCGAAATTGCAAAAGTCAAGCTTGGACCAGCTAGGCATTTGGGAGATTTGCTTGTAGTAACAATCTAGGGCAACGCCTACAATGCAGGCGCGTTTCGTTGATTTGATTGCATTTTGTGGCTCCAGAGGCGCAGATAGAACTCCAATTAAAGGTCGCGATTGGTTAGGTTTTGTTAAATTAGGTTTTTGCTTGATGTTGGTACTGTTGACTCGAGGTGTGTGGTAAAGAGATGGTTGGGAGAGATCCGGGATGTTGATAAGGATAGGCTTGCCGGCTCGAGATTTGGTTTCGGACGAAAATAGAGCCAGGAGGACCGCTTCGAAACCGGCTAGTGAAGGAGGGGCAATGGAGGAGAGAGAATGGATGCGGCTAAGATAGGTGCCGGCTAGGATTGGGATAAATGAAAGAACGACGAGGCGGAGGTCCGGATCGGAGGAGAGAAACGTGTCGTAAAGCCAGTGGCAAAGAGGATCTTCGCCGGAGCCGGAATTCGGGGAGGAAAGTGAGGAGGAGATAGAACTATAGGCAGTTACGGAGGAGAGGAGGGATCGAGCAGGCCGGTCGGAGTCGGCTAGGGAGGAGATAGGTGGATCGGTGTATTGGTCGGGGATGATGGTGGAGAGGAGGTGGATGCGAGAGCGGGCTTTGGAAATGGACTCCCACCACGAGTGCATTGGGTCGGAGTTGTTGGTAGCGGTGGTGATGTCGGTGTCGTGGCGGGAGCCGTTGCGGTGGTTAGGGTTTGGATCGGTGGAGGAGGTGGAGTACGACGGAGAGCTGCCGGAGTTATGGCGGAAGTCCATTTCGTTGACCGGCGGAGGGTTTGGTGCGGGAGGAATAGGATTTGTCTTACCGCTTCGAAATCAGAGGGTATAGTGAACAAGAGCTGTTATCAGAGACTCGCGTAGTTTTTCAAAGAGTTGTACACTATGCAACGATAATCGTACACTTGATCTGGAAGTTGGCCTGCACAAAGTACTGTATGAGTTGGGAGTTTAAAAATAGCCCCTTATAGTTAGATAAATTGACAGGAGAGCGTCTAATAGTTCTAAAATTATTCACTCCTCTTTCAAGTGGACGGAACTTTAACCCTCTATACTATGTTTTAGCTTCAGTTTTAACCCACCTTTATTAGTTTTAGTAGTTTTAACTTTTATACTATCAATACGCATATGATTTTGCCTAACACACTAACTCCATCCAAAAATGTACACTTGTAGTTAGATAAATTGACAGGATAGCGTCTAATAGTTCTAAAATTATTCACTCCTCTTTCAAGTGGACGGAACTTTAACCCTCTATACTATGTTTTAGCTTCAGTTTTAACCCACCTTTATTAGTTTTATTAGTTTTAACTTTTATACTATCAATACGCATATGATTTTGCCTAACACACTAACTCCATCCAAAAATGTAAAAAAACTTACGAAATCTAACAAAATTTAACGAAAACTTTGTTTATCTTACAAAATGGTTTCCAATCACCCATCATACACCGTTAATATCTCCATACTCCCACTAACCCACTATATATCATCAATTTTGTTTCAAAATAAGCACTTATCATTCATGCTAATGACCAATAACAAAAGTACAAGCTCGTGAAAAAAATGGATACTCATTTTTAATGTGAAGATGATAAAAAATTCGTTATCATTCCGAATAAAATGGATGTTTGCCCGTTACTTATAATAGTGGGACTTAGTTCAAACCATAGCCCAAGAATTAGTACACTACTACACATCTGAAAAAACAAATAACAAAATCTAGATATTTCTCTGATCCAAATTACAGTGTGGCTACTAAAGCTATAAAAAAATTCACGTTGCTTGTTCCATCCTCACAACTCACAAGCCATTTTTAAGAAAAATAATGCTTTATTTTTGAAAATGGGTGGAATATGAGATTTTGATAAGTAGTAAGTTAGTGGGAGAATGAGAATTTTAACGGTGTATGATTGGAAATTAAACAGGGGGGAAACCATTTTTGTAAAATAAACAGAGGTTTCATTAGATTTCGTTAAGTTTCATTAAGTTTTGTAACATTTTTTGATGGAGTTAGTGTGTCGGGTAAAAGCATATGCGTATTTGGAGTACAAATGTTAAAACTGATAAAAAATACAAGGTGTATTAAAGCCGAAGATAAATAATAGTGCAGATGATTAAAATGTCGATTGGCCAAATTAAGATAAGTAGGCACTCCACATCAATTAGAGCCTGAGAACCGATAGCAGCTGTTCTTTGACGGAGCTGCTAACAAAAGAGGAAATGGCGTAGGAATGCTACTGGTCGATCCGAAAGATGAGCACATGCCAATAGCCATCAAGTTGAACTTCCCTGCCACAAACAATGTCGCAGAGTATGAAGCTTGCATTGCGGGTTTAGAACCTGCCTTAGAAAGCAATGTCAAGGAGCTTGAGGTCTATGGAGAATCAGCCCTGATCATCAACCAGGTCTCCAACAAGTGGAAGACTGTGGATCATAACCTTCAAAGGTATCATGCCTACATGGAAGAGTTAACTGAGCAGTTCAGAGAAGTAACCTTCCATTACTTGCCGAGGGACAAGAACAGATTTGCAGATGCCTTAGCTACTCTAGCCTCAATGGTAGAGATCCCCGAGGGAAAGGCCATAAAATCATTCAGAGTGGGTAGAAGAGAAGCCCCGGCTTTCTGTTGTGAAAGAGACTTGGGACCCGAGCCTGTCAAAGAACCCTGGTACATTCAGATTTATCAGTTCCTCAAGAATGGGGAGTCAGCTTTCAGAGATGAAGAAGGTAGACCAAGGGAAGGCATCAAAGCTAAGAGCTTGCAAGCCCTGAAACGGTTGGCCTCTCACTATGTCATTCTAGAGGGCGACCTGTACAAGAAACGGTACCAGGGACCACTCCTCTTATGTGTCACCCAAGAAAGGGAAAGAGAGTTAATGACCGAAGTCCACAATGGTCCCTGCGGTCCTCATATGAATGCCAGAGCGTTGATGCAAGTAATCCTCAGAATGGGCTATTACTGGATTTCCATGGAAATAGACTGTACCCAGCATGTCCGAGCGTGCAACAAATGCCAACAGTTTGCCAACCTCAATCATCTTCCGCCTCATGACCTGTACTGCATGACGACTCCTTGGCCGTTTGCAACTTGGGGTATTGACGTGATAGGAAAGATAGCCCCGGCTGGAAGCAATGGGCATGAATTTGTGCTAGTGGCAGTCGACTACTTCACAAAGTGGGTAGAATACAAGTCCTATAAGGTCCTTACCTCCAAGAAGGTGGCCCAGTTTGTCAAAGAAAATATCATGTGCAGATATGGGGTGCCCAATGAGGTCATTTCAGATAATGGGTCGCACTTTGAAGGGGACTGCAATAGATTGCTGTCAGAATTCAGAATCACTCGCCACAAATCGTCCCCGTACAGACCTCAGACCAATGGAGCAGTAGAAGCTACCAATAAGACGCTCGATCGGATTATCCGGAAAATGGCCACTCGTGCTCGTGACTGGCTGAAAAGCTACATCTGGCACTCTGGGGCTACAGAACGTCTGTCCGAATAGCCACGGGAGAAACTCCCTAACTTACGGGATGGAAGCAATGTTGCCAGTAGAGTTGGAAATCCCGTCACTAAGGGTCCTCCTGGAAAACAGCATCAATGAAGTAGAGTGGCTGCGCAGTCGGCATGATGAATTGGCCCTGCTTGACGAAAGAAGGCTAAAAGCCATGGAACACACCCGAGCCTACCAGAGGCGAATGGCCAGGGCATTCGACAAAAAGGTCAAGGCTAGGGACATCAAAGAAGGTGACTTAGTACTGAAGGTAAAGCCCCCTACCAGAGACAACCCCCTGGGAAAATGGGAGCCCGTTTGGATTGACCCGTATGTGGTGCAGAAAATACTCTCGGGAGGAGCGATGAAGCTTGTGGACCTGGACGGCAATCCATTTGTCCACCCAGTAACCAGTGATAAGCTCCGCATGTATATGTCTAAAATATATATATATATATATATATATATATATATATATATATATATATATATAAAGGAAAAGAAAAGAAAAGAAAAGAAAAAGAAAAAAATATGTAGTGCAAAAAGAGTAATGCCCAGCTAGGCTGAAAACCCAAAAAGGGCGGTCTAGGCAAAAGACAGGGTTGCACATAAAAAAAAAAAAAATTAGTGCAAAAAGAGTAATGCCTAGCTAGGCTGAAAACCCAAAAAGGGTGGTCTAGGCAAAGACGGGGTTGCGCATAAAAAAAAAAAAAAAAAAAAAAAAAAAAAAAAAAAACAACAAACCAAAAAATCCTGATAGTTCACCAGAATGAACTACGAAGACCTGAGCCCCTTAGTCTTTCTTGTAAAAGGGGAACGTAGGCGGCCAGAAATGATTCGATCTAAACAATAAATAAGACAATCAAGTTTACATGAAATGTGTCTTATAAATTTCTAAGATGAATATCTTTGTTAATTACGAGTTAAAAACTTCTTGATGAGTTCAAGCACGGTCTACTTTTGACTCTGCTAACCTGCTACAAAGATCTAAAATACACAATAAAAGACCAAATAATCTACTGTGTTTGCAAAATGGCAATAAGGAAATCCTAGGAATTGATTTCTCAGTCGTCATTCACTGAGTCTTCCTTGTTCTTCTTCCCTTTACCTCGACCTCATCGAGTGTTCTTCCTCTTCTTGTCGATGATGTTGGTCTCCCTCATCTCGATCTCAGGTATCCTAACTGGAGCCTCCACCAAACCCGTGTCAATGAGTGCCTTCTCTACCCTGGCACGAGTCCGTACCTCCTCCCTTTGAGCTTCAGTAAGGGGAGAGACTTCTGATAGCCTCTCATATCGAGCCTCCATATCCCTGATAAGGTCACCCGACTGGTTATAGCGACTAGCCTTAGCCTCAGTCTCCCTCAGAGTCCTGCTCGAGTCACAGTCAGCCCCCAATAAAGCCTGACGTCTCTCTCCCAAAATGACCTGAATCGCCCCCATCTCCTTCTCGTACCACTCCAAGTAGGCCGTGGTCAGAATAGTACTCTTTCTGCTCTTGAGAATGGCCCTGGGTGGGAAAGCAGCGTATGTTCATGCCCTCGAGAGAAATGCGAAGCTGGTCGAATCCCTCATGTCAAAGGGCACTACCTCCATGGTACTGATGTCCTTCCAATCATCCAAAGGCTCCTGTAAGGTCCCAAACTGCCTGGACACTAAGCAAGGGATGTAGAAAGATAACCAAGAGAGCCTCGAAACCCTCACTACATAGGACTCCTGAAATGTCCTCCGAGTGTGCAACCTTCAATGAGGCACCCACCAGTGAATGTCCGAGGTGGATAACCTAGCCATCATCAGCTCCCAGCTACCCTGATCCTGTTGCCTAGGTGCACCTCTCTGGGAAATCACCCAAGGGCACTGAGTAGGCGAAGCCCCCGGAAAAGCCCCAAGCCTCTCCTGTAACCATAAAGTCAGCACTGCTGGGCTCCCAGACCTCATAAAATGGTCTCCCCTAGCCATCCTATCAATGCCATGCAAAGTCTCGCCCAAAACCAGCGGAACAATATCCTTCCCAGCCCTGCAGTCTCTAACCATGTCCAAAAGGCCACCATGGCATACCCCTAAGGACTCAGCGGTGAATAGAAATGAGAACACGCGGAGGATAAAGGCATTCATAGCCATCGGGGTCGTAGCCGTATCCGGAGACCCAAACCTGCCCAGGATATCAGAAATATCGATCCTATCAGGGGCTACCATCATCCCCTTGGCCTCTTCCAGAGAGATTTGCTGAAAAGATGCCAACTTTACAATCACCGGCACGTCTCCGGTCAGAGGAATCGAAATGGCTTCTATTTCTGGACCCCCAATCAATGCCCGGAAGTCTTCGAAGGTTGGGACGAGTTTGTTGTAAGAAAAGCAGTAAACGTGTCTCCGGATGCCCCAAAA
Source organism: Adenophora triphylla var. japonica (assembly GCA_022495995.1). Taxonomy (NCBI): domain Eukaryota; kingdom Viridiplantae; phylum Streptophyta; class Magnoliopsida; order Asterales; family Campanulaceae; genus Adenophora; species Adenophora triphylla. The sequence goes on from JAFEMH010007029.1 coordinate 69,854, forward strand.
CCTCGCTACGGCTCTCAAAAGGTCCCAATCGGGCGGGAGATCCTTCAAATGCCATAAAGACTTGATCTTGAAGGTGGTATCGAACAGCCCCTTGTTAGATTGGAAGTTGTGTTTCATCCAAGATTGAAGATCAGACAGAAATCGGTCTCTTTTTCCCTTTTGCAATCGGATTGGTTTCTCCATGGCAAGTGATCAAAGTTGATGATTTTTGGTCAAAAATATGCTCTGGGATCAGTTGGGACAAGTCTAGGGTGAAAATGAAATGAAAATGCCATCCCTTGATTTTATTTGAAAAAAACCAGTTCAGACAAGACTTCCAGCCGCACGGCTTCTTTTGCCCAGGACCTGGCCGGACGGCCTCATTTGCTTCTGCAGAAAAAAAATCTGCAGCAGCCAAAGTTGCTGCCCAAGTGGAGTTCTCACCCCACTTTCTCAACAAAATCTGCATAAAAACATGTCCAAACACCATCCATGCAATCACATATCATCACAAACCATTTTGGACCAATTTCTGCCCCATTTCCAAGCAAAAAAGCTGCCCCGAGGCTCAAGTAATATGCAAAAACATAAAGCATTGATAAGAATAGTAAATAAAGGATTAATACATTGTCTTCGCCTCCTTGTTGCCCAGATAAAACGAAAAAAATAATAATAACAAAATGTGCATAATTGTTCATTGTTTGTCTCTCTTCCTCTCTTAGATCAACCCTAGAGAACCCTAAGCCTCCGACTCCTCGTCGTCACTGCTTAGATCATAGAACTCAGGGTCCCTTATCAAATCTTCATCATCACTCACATCAGACAGGTTGACGGCCACGTGCTCATACTCCGCCAGCTGCTCCAGAATGCCCGTGTTGGGTCCCTGTCCCCGAGGCACAGCGCTGGTGGATGAGGTCTGATACCCTGAGGCCGATGAGGTAGAGGTTGTGCTCCCAACGTGCCTTCTCTTGCGCACGGGCTCCTGCACATTCGCCCCAGCCTTGGAAGCACAGGCCAGCTTCCTCAGAAGGGACCGGCACATCTCCTTCCAACCCCTATTCTGCCGTACCAAGCCATCATAAGTGCGAGCAGGGACCTGCGAGAAAAGAGAAGGAAAACTCAGAAAATCTCGAGAAAGGTTCAAATTCGCAGAAAGCAAAGAAATCCGAAAAGAGAAGGAACCTAGATATACTTACAGTGCTATTTGCAAGCAGAGTATACTGGGGCTCCCTTGTGTCGGGAATAGGCACCATGAACCTCCTCGGTACCCCGCTTACCACTTAGGAGAGATGAGCAGGAGGCATAGGCGGATCAGTCGGCTCTGCTTCCCCGTACCCCTAAGCAGCAACTATCTTCATTAGCTTCTACGGCATCCTCAACCGCTGCCCCACAAAGGTGGCATACGGGGTAGCAAAGTCAAAATGCTCCTCAGCCTCCACGCCAGCCTGATACCTCTCTATCTCATCCGATGACCAGTTCTTGGGCTGCAGCATAAGCGATGGAGGGTCATGAGGGGTGATAGCGTCCAACGGAGGGACATGGCCATGCTACCTGGAGAAGCAATCCCCCAGATAAATGACATCACAAGTCAGCTCTTTCAGCCACCTCCTCTGCCTGGTCACCACCAAGGCATCCCCTAGCAAAGCCTCTGGGTACCTCCCCCAAGGATAGAAATCCACCCCCTCGTGACCATCCCTGTTGATAACGGGTCTCACCATCTTGTAATCAAAAGTAATCCGAGTCTTCCCGGTGAACTTATCTCTAGCCTCTCCCCTCCAGCGAATCATGGCCGGGAAGATCTCCGGATCACTCTGTTGGTTCCAAGGAAAGAACCGAATCACCTCACAGAACCAGACCTGCATGTTCAAAACAAAGGGTCATTTCTCTCATAAAATCTCAAGACAGAAGAGTAAAAGAGAGAAAAGAAAGTGAGGATACCTCAAGAGCAAAAGAGAAACAATTCATAGAAGCAGCCATGTTTCGGCTGTACAGGTGCAACGAGAAATAAAGCTCAGCCAATCCGGCCTCACCCCAAGAGACCGCCCCAACCTCATCCAAATCCTCCAAAGAGTCAAGCAGGCAAAGCATTCCCAACGTCCCAGAGTTCGCAAAAATGGTGACTGACAGCATCAACCACAGAAAAGCTCTCGCAAGCTGGTGGGCGGTCACCTCATTGGCAGCAAATCCCTGCATACACTCCAGAACTGCTACCTCAACAAACCTCATCTCCATCCCAAGTCCCTTAGGAAGAAGGTCAAATCCCACCAAAGCTCTAAACTCGGCTGCAGTGATGTGATCTCTCCAGGCCACAGGCCTCCCAGTGAACTGCAAGCCAGTAATAGCAGTGAAATCGGTCGGAGTCACCGTAATCTCTCCCCAGCTAAGATGAAAGCTGTGAGTGGTGTCCCACCAGAACTCCGAGAGGGCCTAGACCAGCCCCTTACTCTTAGAGGTCACATGAATGCCTCTACCAATAGCGTCAATGAAAGAATCAAGCCCGGAAGCCATCACCAGCTGCTTGGGATTCACCCCATCCTTCTCGAAGTTGGGCATCCTATCCCACAACTTCACAGCCACCTCAGAGGGTCCCCTCGACTTGTTCTCCTGTAGGAAAACACAACAAAAAATGTGTCAGTCCTTCATTCCATCTCAAAAGCATGCATATATTCAAAAGTGCACATATTTTCCAAAGAAAAGCATCCATAAGAGATTTCTAGAATCCTTTGCCTAGAAAACGTGTCCTTTATCATTTGAAGCACGTCGTCTCGGGAACATTGCTCTCTCAACTACAAAAGTCCAATTTTCACAAAATTCTTTGCACATAAGCATTATTTTTTCAAAGTGACATGCATGAATTCTTTTCATCGTCCAAAATCTTGCTTTCCCATCCATGATCAGAAATTGACCTAGTAGACATGCAAGGACTCCGTCACATTTTAGACATTATTTTTCTTACTTTATTTTCAAAAAAATGAGTCATTCTAATATTTTTTTTTTCAAATAAATTGCACATGCATATTCATTTATGTCCTTAGCCTCATAGGTCAATCATCAAACTCCCAAAATCAACAACAAAAACAACAAGAAAATTCGAAATAATCCTAAAAATGGGGTCAAGCCCTAAATCAACCAAAATTCAATCAAAATTGACAAAATCAAGCAAATCAAGAATGCTTACCCCAATAGATTGAGGTTTCGTCGATTTGTGCTCCCTCCTCCCGGGATAGAGCTCAGAAGGAGGCATGTTGAAGTCGTACTTTCGCTCGGTTCGAACGAACTCCCTCCTCCTCCTCCTAGCGGCCTCCAACAAGTTCCTCCGCGCTTGCCTAGGCACAATATTCCCCTCCTGATCCATCTTGAGCGGTAGAAGCAAGGGAATTGAGGATTTTTGAAATATTCTCTCTCTACTTTCTCTCTTCTCCTCGGCAGAAACAAGCGGCAATAATGCCTTTGCCCGTTTCAAATTCTATTTAAATAATCTGGTGAAATTATATTTCTAGCCGGACAGCTTCTTTTTCCTCATCTCTCGCCAGGCGGCTTCATCTGCTCTGAGCTGAATTTACACTTTTGCCCCTGAACTTTCCACTTAGGCATACAATTCCCGTTATCTATTAACCAGAGTAACGTTGTTTCCCAAGGATACCCATTATCTCTAAGGAGAATAGACTTTCCTCTCGAGACGCCTCCGTTACTTCTGTTATAACAGAATAACGCTAGGTGACATCCTCCGAATTGTCAAGACTCAAACTTTAGCTACCTCTATCTTCTAGATAGTGAAGTACGCTTCAGTTTCTCTAAGCTTTAGCTACCTCTATCCCATAGATAGTGAAGTACGCTTCAGTGTCTCTAAGCTTTAGCTACCTCTATCCCATAGATAGTGAAGTACGCTTCAGTTTCTCTAAACTTTAGATACCTCTACCCCATAGATAGTGAAGTACACTTTAGTTTCTCTAAGCTTTAGCTACCTCTATCCCATAGATAGTGAAGTACGCTTCAGTTTCTTCAAACTTTAGTTACCTCTATCCCATTGATAGTGAAGTACGCTTCAGTTTCTCCAAACTTTAGCTACCGCTATCTCATAGATAGTGAAGTACGCTTTAGTTTCTCCAAACTTTAGCTACCTCTATCCCATAGATAGTGAAGTACGCTTCAGTTCTCCAAACTTTAGCTACCTCTATCTCATAGATAGTGAAGTACGCTTTAGTTTTCCAAACTTTAGCTACCTCTATCTCCTCGATAGTGACGTAAGCTTTAGTTTCTTTAGGTGACAACCTCCATTAATTGTCAATCAGGTGACAACCTCCATTAATTGCCAATTAGGTGACAACCTCCATTAATTGTCAATCAGGTGACAACCTCCATTAATTGTCAATCAGGTGACAACCTCCATTAATTGTCAATCAGGTGACAACCTCCATTAATTGTCAAATTAGGTGACTCCTCCATTAATCGTCAAAATCTCAAGGATCCTAGACATGTTCCTAACTATCTAGTGAGACTTGAACTACGACCAAGGCTTGATTCCTTCGGGATACGTAGGTAGCCTTTCATAAAGGTCCAGCCATCCGACCACATTAGTCACCCTTTTCATTCATCACTCCTCAGTGGTGCATGAGCCTTTCATAAAGGTCCAGCCATCCGACCACATTGGTCACCCTTTTCATTCATCACTCTTCAGTGGTGCATGAGCCTTTCATAAAGGTCCAGCCATCCGATCGCAACGGTCACCCTCTTCCTTCATCACTCCTAAGTGGTGAAGTAGCCCCTCATAAAGGTCCAGCTATCCCTTCATCTGGCATATCCCCAGCAGGATCAGCCATTTGACCTTCTAGGTCACTTTCCTCCCATTTCCCTATGCAAGGGACCAGTTTCTCTTCGCCATTCCCCACTAGATCTCGAACTACGACCTGGCTTGATTCCTCTAGGATACGTAGGTAGCCTACTTTAGGTTCAGCCAATTCGTCACATACGACACCCCTTTCCCCAGCGGATCTTTTCTGAACTACGATCTGTCTTGATTCCTTCGGGATACGTAGGTAGCCTTCCAAAGGTTCAGCCACTCGACCACCTTGGTCACCCAATCCGTCTCGGCAGTTCGCGAGATTGGATCCTTTTTTATCGACAACCCCACTCAGCCTGCAAGTGACATTGTCGAGGGGCTTCTGTAAGTACCCAAATCTGGCTCATGCCTTTCGGTTAAGTTTCCCGGCAATTTCCCGGACTTTCCTAAAGTTCAGGGGCAATTCCGAAACTTTCCCAAACCTTCTAAGGGGTGAAGGACTTGTTAGGAATTAAAATTCCACGTAGTCCCTCGCTGGAAAAGAGCTTCTAGAATGCCACCTTGCATGGTTCTAGAAATAGGCTGAGTCATTAAAGGATAAGACCGCACGGCTTCATTAGCAAGTGGTTAATGTCGCATGGCTTCATTAGGAAGCACAAATCTACCTATAAATAGAGGCCTCCTCTATTCATTTTGAGAGACAATTTTTGCACTGTTACTCTGCTAAAATAGAACCACGAGTTTCCAGAAAACAGAAACCTCTCAAAATCACCTCCCTCCTCTCCAAAATCCCTCCAAAGTCACTCCTTCCTTAGAAAAGCTTCAAGGGAGATAGAGGAACACCACCATTGGTAACCTCTCCTCCTTTCCTCCTAGAAATATTCTTGTTATTCTTGTTATATTGCTCCTTGCCATTTATATTGCTATTTACTTGCTTTATATGTGATTTCTTGCCATAAAGATCAAGTCTTTACTATGTAGATCATAACACTCCCCATTCCCCTATCACATAGGATTCATGGAGGATCCATCCCAAGGATGAACAATAAGACCACAAATGACTTGTTCTAGGGTGGATCTCTCACATGATGATGTGAAAATGTCATCTTTTTCATATAAAAGTGTCATCTTTTCATTAAAAATGTCATCTTTACTTACTTAAATGTCATCCCCTTCCCATAGACCTTGCTTCCAAGGATTGTCCACCTAAATGGTTCTTAAAGGACATAGGAAAGCCATAAAGGTCCTCCCTTTACATTCCTAGTCTTAGCTTTCATAGTGTTCCTTACACATGTTTGCATAAACATGTCATATTTACATTAAAAATGTCATCTTTACTTTAGAATGCATTCCCCCATGTCCCTCATGGTTGGATCTCTCTCCAAGGATTGCCTAGTGACCTTCTAAAGGCACAAAAAGGCATAGGATGAGTATAAAGATCCAATCTTTATGCCCCTCCCCTTAGTCCCTTTGGTACTTGAAGCATCTTTTGGGGCGTAATGGTGTAAATGTCATATCTTTACATCGTTTCCTCCATATAAAGATGACATAGTCGGAAATCCCTTTAGAAACGGATGAACTTGACCCCCTACATCTCCGATTATCACTTGAGATGAGCACAAATGTCCCTATTAAGCTTAAATCGTCTCAAGATGTAGGATTGATGGGCAAAGGTCCTTCCTTTCTAAAGAGCCTCATTCTTGGACTATAAAAAGAGGTGTCCCTATTCCGATCACATATGAACAAAGGTCACTTAATGATGATCGTAAGTCCAAGATGAGCACGGGATCAAAGCCCCGAACATATCAAAATCCAAGAAATCCCGAGCGATAACCAACTCATGGTTTATACGTCCGGAGGATCACTTGGCATATTCCCCCCCTTTTTATCAAATCACATCCCATACATGAAAGCACAAAGGCAAGCACGAAAGTTGGATCTTGGAAGACTTGCTTCGGCAAGGCTCCTTGGGTGAATGCCAAACGTTCTTCCCAAGGGGTAACTTAACCTCCAGACCCTAATCCTTTTTTTTCAAAGTTTTGAGGAAATCAAAATGGCGTGGCGACTCCTTTTTCAATTTAAACCGGATGTCTTCAAACCTATGTGAGGCGGTGACCCCTTACACGAGAAAGTGGTTCAACACACGAAAAAGTGCCGCAATCTTGGGCACCACATTCACACACACGAGCACGGACCCCGTTCAAATCCTTAACTTTGTCCCACAAAGCCTTGGAAAATTTTGCACTCCCACGACATTTTTTGGTCGACCTATACGGCTGCAAAATAGAGAAAAGACAAGGGAGCAATGTCAGAAATCATCCATAGGCAAAACTTCAAGGAAATAAAAGAAAATTTTCATTGAGGCATTTCATCAAACACTTAGCGTGCACACTAGAAAATCATGTTCACGGAAGCATTTGGCTACCAAAATCAATCCCTCCTACAATCCAAGATATGTAGGGAACTCATACACACTCCAATACAACAAAAACATCCAACGACATCAACAAAAAACGAAGCATGCAATAATAGAACCAAGTTCTAGAAAATTGACCAAATGGACGAATTTGGGGATTTCAAGCAATGGGTTCGATACAATGCAAAGCATGAAACAAGATTGAGAAAGAGATTCTTACCAAACCCTCGTGGATAGCATGGGAAATGTGTGTAGGCCGATCGAACGTGAGGTCATCCCGGGGATAATCCTTCCCAAGAAAATGGCTACTAAAAGTCGGATTTTTCCTCTCTTGTGCCATGGATAATGGAAGAAGGAAAGATTGAAATGTTGATTGAGAAGAGAAATCAACAATCGACACCCAAAAAATCTCAGAAAAAGTGCCTTGGCTTGGACTTGCAAAGAGAGTTTGAAATGGGTGTTTTGAAATAAACAAACAGCTGTTGTTATATTGCCTTGACAGTTCTTGTCCAGCGCGATACAGGTTGTCCCGCACGAGACAAACCCCCTGGAAAAGTACAAAATTGTCCTCGACAATAAGCGTCTGCGCAACGTCAAAATTCAAAATTTTGACACATTTACCCTTGAAAATGATACCCTAGCAAGGAAACATGAAAAAATTGGTACCGCAAGTCACGGAACGAGCAGAACGTGGCATGCGCATAATTGCATGATAAACCATCCAGTCGTCCGAAATGATTGATCCAGAGATCAACTCATCCCGCATAATTCGGAACCCAGATATGCGAATTATCTCATGGATGGTAGAAGACAGTAAACCACTCCATCCAAAGCCCGATTCAGAGCCCAGATAGGTGAATCGTCAAATCAAAAAGCCCGATTCAAAGCCCAGACAGGTGAATCGTCAAATCAAAAAGCCCGATTCAGAGCCCAAATAGGTGAATCGTCAAAATCAAGAGCCTGATTTAGAGCCCAGACAGGTGAATCGTCATCCTCAGCAAAAGCCCGATTCGGAGCCCATACAGGCGACTCATCACAAAAACCAACAGAATGCAAAGGATCGGACAGGTAAACCTTTGTTTTCTAACATCTTTTCCCGCAGGTTCGGAGCCGAGACAGGCAAATCTTCAGACAGACAGGTATATTCAGAATTGGGTCTGATTTGATTCCTCAGTATGAATTTGCCTTTTTAAAATAAACTCTCTTCAATTTTCAAAATGATTTTTAAAATACCTAAAGCAGCCTTTTCGTGTTTTGGATTCAAATTACACTATGGTCTGATTTTCCGATAGAGATACGTAGGAAGCCGTGCGGCTCGACCATCCCGATGTCCAGAATGATGTTTTTTCTATCGTCGACATGACTTCTTCCATAAGACTTGTCACCGAGGGGCTCTGTGGACACCCCATTCTGAACCCATCGGAGCAAAGTAATACCACTCTAAGTCTCGTCTTGAGTCAAGGGTAGAAATCCACCATTTCTTCATGTTTCGTTAAGTTTTGACTAACGACCGTTAGTTTGGACTGAACTGCATACGAGATAACGAGGGAAGGACTGAATTGTCCAGAGCAGCCTTGTCCCACGCGAGACATGGCGTGTCTCATGCGATACTAAGCTTCTGCAGGATGTGCAGAATCAGTTTCCTCGTCAATTTCAAACTCTCTTCTTGATAAATCTTATCAATCCGGTTCTCCAATGATATTTGAGTTCTGGACCTTCCTAGAGGTGTATCCCAATCCACCTTTACCTCTCCAACCTCCTATAAATACTTGATGATTTCTAGTATTTCAACCCCCAGATCCCTGATCTAAAATAACACAATACACACACATTTTGTGGGTTTCTCTCCCTGAAAGATTCCTACAAAATCACCCTAAATCACCTAAAGGTTGTTTATCAACCTTGTCGATCAACAATCATCGAAGTCCGAATCAAGGATTGAGGCGAAACTCTAACTGCATCATGATTGGAATCTAGGATTGAGTCAAAACTCTGTCCGAATCTCTTCTCAAAAGGTAATCTTCCTTCCTTTCTAATCGACTATTAGAGTGGTATAGCATAGTGAACCTAGGATCGGCCTAGAGCCTCTCAAAATCATGGGGACGGTCTCTAAGCAATCAATCATATATTCTGTTTAACCTCGTTAAATAGATATTTTTACTTGATTAGTTAAAATGTCTTTTTCTTTGAAACCCCCACCCCCTTCTAGCAAGACCGATCTCCGAATTTGGTGGAATGGGTGCTCCTTGACCTTCCCATTCCATACCTTAAGCCCCGAACCCAAAATCTTTCGAAAAGTGGTTTTTCTATATTTCCAATCAATAATATAGGTGGCGACTCTAAAAACAAAAAAAAAACAAAAAGTTCGGGAAACCTGAATTTCCCGCGCATCGCTACAGTAGGTGAGAACATTAAATGCTTCAACTGATGGAAAGCTTGTTGAGGAAGCTTGACTGGTTTGCAGCAACTGATGGGAGTATAGCCGGTTGACTGACCTAATCGATTAAGGGTTTGGTCGGCTGACGCATGACCGGTTGAGGCTGTCAACCGGTTGAGGCTTTAGCAGTTTGATCCAGTAACCAGTATCACCTCAAAAAATCTTCAAGTCTTCATTCTTTGTGTAAAATATATTTATAAAAACACTGGCACTAGTACTAGTGAAATTACCCGAATTTCGCGCGATGCGAAAGGCGGTTGTCTTTCGCGGGGGGTTGGTGTCTGAGACCTCGCTTCATGGGAAGGAAAAAATGAGGAGTCGCCACGCGGTTTTTGTATTTTGAGCCCAAACGTTGAGAAATGGCTTTAGAAAATGGTGTCGTTTTTATTGGTAGCAAAAACTTAGGAAAAGGCTTTGAAAACGGGGGATCATTTTTATTGGTAGCAAAAACGAGTAAAAAGCTTTTTTAGTACCAGAGATTGTTAGGTTCGGAGGTCACGTTACGTTTCGGGTAGAGTATTACGAGATCGCCCGAAACGCCTCGCATGACGAGTCTTTCTACCTTTCTCGAAAACGTGTGTGTGTGTGTGTGTGTGTGTTTTGAAATGGGGGCTTGAATGACAAGCTTAATCTTGGTTTGAATGACAAACGTTGATTAGGTGACTTTGTTTGAAAAGACGAGCGTTTGAATGACAAACGTCGGTTTTAAGACGGAAATGAGCGTTTGCGTGGCAAACGTCGGTTTTGAGTTGAAATGAGCGTTTGCGTGGCAAACGTCGATTTTGAGACGAAAATGAGCGTTTGCGTGGCAAACGTCGATTTTGAGTTTGAAATGAGCGTTTGCGTGGCAAACGTCGATTTTGAGTTTGAAATGGAGTTCGAAGGTCGAACTCCGGTTTCTTTGAACCGGGCGCGTCATTGTTAACGATTTTTACGGGAAAAATGCGTATTAAATGATTTTAAGTGTCAAATGGCGGCTTTTAGTTTGAAGATGAGCGTTCGGAGGCCGAACGTCATTTCGCGCGTTTTGAAAGAGAGTTCGAAGGACGAACTTCGGTTTTGAACCGGGCATTACATTGTTAACGATTTTTACGGGAAAAATGCGTATTAAATGATATGCGATCAACGAATCGGGTTGCGACTCGGACTTTGAAAAGTAAATACTATCACGATCCAAACGGGTCGGACTTCGTAAATGACAGTATTTAAAGTGCGGTATCAACGGAATCAAACGATCCGGAATCGTAAATGACGATCAACGAGGCCAATTAGCTCGGAATTGTAAATGACGATCGACGAGTCAAACGAATCGGAATTGTAAATGACAGAAATTAAATGACGATCAACGGATCGATCGATCCGGAATTGGTAAATGACATAAAAGTAAACGGAACGAGGTCGGAACGCCGTTTTAACCCGTGATTACTTCTCTTACGGAAAGAGAAGAGGATCGAGGGGCTAAAACGTATCGGACCCCGTTAGATGGAGACGTCTACATTTTGATAACGTTGTTCGAAACGGTTGTAGCGACTGGCGCGTAAACCGAGATGAAACGAGAGATTTAGAGAGAGGAAGTTATACCTATGGCTAGGGTCAACTCCTTTGGCTCGAAAGGTGTGTACGGGACACAGAAAGTAGTTCGAAAGGTTGTTTTGAAGTGGTAAGGGGCGTATTTGATCGAAATATGAAGGTTTCACGTGAATCGAGACAAAACGGGAGCTCGGAAGGGGTGAAAATCAGTTTGGCCGTGGGGTAGAGTGATTTTGGGGTAAAAAAGTTCCTCCTTTTGGCTTTGACAGCCATTTCTATTTATAGGTGAAAATTGCAGTAGGAGTCCGGATGGACTTGGGTGAATCCGGGGTTTTATGGTATTTTGGAATTCGAGGGGCTTCTTGGCAATTTCGAAAGTTTGCACAGGGAGTCCGGCCGGACTTTGACAGAATTCCAGGGGTATTTTGGTCTTTTCAGCTTGATTTGTGATTGAAGGGTGACTAGAGGGAGGTGGCATGGCTGCCACGTGCCTTGTGAGTCACCAGCCTATGTGGGAGTTTGTTCCCGGGTCCCGGTTTTGTCCGTTTTTTAAAATAACAGTCCGGAAAATGTCCGAAACGCCCCCGGAAAGTGCCGAAAAGTGCATTTTTCAGGGAAAGCCATACTTTTACGTGAGATGACACGTGTTAAGTACGCTTCGACGTCGGGATGCACGGGGCAGTCCCGGGACGTCTCGTTGGCACGGCAATGGAGAGTTTAACGAGTTCCGGTTAACCTGGAGCGGGCCAGTTAACGGATTTCGGTTAACTTTCTGACGGATTTGGACGATCCGGATTTGGGTACTTACAGTTAGCCCATCAGCGACGTCTCCTCCGAAGGAGGTAGGGTCATTAAAAAAGATAAGGATCCAAATCGGGATGCCTTACTTTGAAAGACCTGGGCGGTCAGCTGGCTGGACCCTTAGAGAAAGGATTCCTACGTATCCCGAGCGGGAATCAAGCCGATCGTAGTTCGAAGGTGCAAGGGCCGCGCGTGGGGACCTTGACCTGAGCGAGACTATTGGGAGGCGTCTAAACCTGGGATTCCTGAAACCTTCGAGGGCGTGTGGTGCCTCAAATCGGAGTTGCTGATGCTGACGAGGGCGTGTGGCGCCTCAAACCGGAGTCAATGATGCTGACGAGGGCGTGTGGTGCCTCAAACCGGAGTTGCTGAACATACGAGGGCGTGTGGCGCCTCAAACCGGAGTTGTTGGAGCTTACGAGGGCGTGTGGCGCCTCAAACCGGAGTCGATGATGCTGACGAGGGCGTGTGGCGCCTCAAACCGGAGCTGCTGATACATGCGAGGGCGTGTGGCGCCTCAAACCGGAGTTGCGAGGATACGTTTATCCTGATATGAAGGCGTTCGTGCCTTGGGTACTGGGCTTATTGCTGCCGCTGTGTTTATCCCCGCCGGGATACGGCGGTACTGATGAGAACGGTTGTGTTAAACTGGCGTTATTAACAACTCGGAAGGATCGACGTTTCTTCTTTAGAATCCTGCTGGGGATGAGCATTCGGGCTTACCTTGATGGCCGAAGAGGGATTGTTGTGAGGCGTTCGTGCCTTGGGTTTCGGACTTATTGCAGCTGCCGCTGAAATGGGACGATCGGGCTTACGACTGGCGGCCGGGGAAGTGAACGATGGTGAAAACCACGGGACATTTTAACGTCGGGGGACGGAAATGCAACTGGAATGTCCGGAGACATGATTGAGCGTTTGAATGTCAAACGTCAACTGGGAATATAATTTAACGTCTGGAGACGAAAATGTAACTGAAATGTCCAGAGACATGATTGAGCGTTTGAATGTCAAACGTCAACTGGGAATATAATTTAACGTTTGGAGACGAAAATGTAACTGAAATGTCCGGAGACATGGTTGAGCGTTTGAATGTCAAACATCAACTGGGAATATAATTTAACGTCTGGAGACGAAAATGTAACTGGAATGTCCGGAGACATGATTGAGCGTTTGACTGTCAAACGTCAACTGGGATTGAATTTAACGTCTGGAGACGGAAATGTAACTGAAATGTCCGGAGACATGGTTGAGCGTTTGACTGTCAAACGTCAACTGGGATTGAATTTAACGTCTGGAGACGAAAATGTAACTGGAATGTCCGGAGACATGATTGAGCGTTTGAATGTCAAACGTCAACTGGGAATATAATTTAACGTCTGGAGACGAACGTTAGTGAAAACTAACTGGGAATTTATCCTCGGGGGATAGGATGTTAGAAATGTCTAACTGAGGGGAAATTTTACACTTTTGGGGGCCAAAAGGGATAAAATGGGGACTGCCAAAAATTGAGGGACTAAAATGGAAGGAATCTTTTTAAATTGCAGCAGGAGTCCGGCCGGACTTGGACTGAATTTGACCAGATTCAAATCAGCTCCAAGTCCGACGGGAACCAAACCATTTTCCCCATATTTTTCGACGAGAGAGGGAGAGAGGAGAGAAAAAATCCAACCCAAATTGCAAGGTTTGCTCGAATTTGTGAAGGAAAATCGCTATGGAAGGTGAATGGGCACCGATGGGTCATCATGGAAGGACCGATGACGAAAGAACGCGGTTGGTTCGGACCATTCGAACCATTGTTCATCCATTGAATCCGGCGGAGTTTTACCCGGCTAGGGATAGACACAACTCCAAGGGAGGGATCGAAAGACAAGTAAGCTTCCTACAAATTCCATTAATTTTAAGAATGTGCATTCTTTAAATGTTAGAAATTTATTTAGGAATTTACTTAGGGATTTTGGTGCTTGAATTGGGGCTTTTGAATTTGCCATGAATTGTTGTCGAAATTGACTAGGATGTAGTTCAATTGACATCATGGGTAGATGACATAAAAATTTTGGTTGCAAAATTCCATGTCTAGATGCATTTTCCAAAATTAAAGTAGCTTTAATTCGAGACGGAGTAAATTTTCGAAATGTTCGAAAGAATTTGAAAGTTCCGGTTTCGACGGAGTTTTCGAAATGTTTTGAAAGTTCCGGATTCGACGGAGTTTTCGAAATGTTTTGAAAGTTCCGGATTCGACGGAGTTTTCGAAAGGTTTTGAAAGTTTCGGATTCGACGGAGTTTTCGAAAGATTTTGAAAGTTCCGGATTCGACGGAGTTTTCGAAAGATTTTGAAAGTTCCGGATTCGACGGAGTTTTCGAAATGATGGAAATGTATGTAGGAAATGAATGAGAACCGTATCTGCATTGCATCCTCTTGACATGCGTTCGTGCATTTGTTGACGTTGCTTCTGTTTTGTTTGCCTGCAGGGGACAGGGGAGGTTGATACTCACAACCAGAAGAGTCGGGGTGCCTTTGAGGCAGTGAGAGCATTGTGGGAGATCATCCCGGACGTGGCTCGAGAGGGAGAGAGGAGTCCGCGGCAGCTGGTGCTTGACTCTGGATTGGCTGGGTTCATCAGTGCAGTGGCTGCGATATCTGATACGCCGAGGGCCAGGTCCATGTATGTAGCTTTGAGCGAGTACTGGTGGGATACGACCCACACTTTCCATTTCAGATGGGGGGAGGCGACGGTGACTCCCACGGATTTTGCCGCTATCACTGGGTTGCCGACTTATGGCAACACGCTGGTGTGGGTTGACGGTTATACCCCGGAGCAGTTGTCTGGGCTGGTGGGTTTTGATATTACCGATGCCAGGGGCTTAGGCATTCGGTACAGGCCGATGGAGAGGCATCTGGAGGCGGGTGTCGCCGCTTATTTGGATGGATCATTGAGGATGACCGCGGAGCGCCTGGCTCGAGGGTTCCTTTGGTTTGCGCTGTCAGCGACTTTGTTCCCGACTTCTGACACATCCTGTCACTTCCCTCTGCTCGGGTCGCTGACAGATCTGGATGCTGTGAGGGGGTTCGCGTGGGGGGAGGCTGGACTGGCCGAGCTCTACCATTCCCTGGACAGGTTCTCACGGGGAGAGGAGCACTCCTTTAGCTGCTTCACGCCTGTCTTGGATGTAAGTTTACGTCTTTTTCTCTTCCTTGCCTCTTTTATGTACTCGTATGTATCTGCTTTGTAGCTGACATAACTTTCCATTTGCTTGGCAGGTCTGGTGCTATGAGGTGTTCAGTCCGCAGGATTGGGACATCAAGGAGGCGTATCGACCCCTGTTCCCTGCCATGCTGGTTTGGCAGAAGAAGGCGAAGAGGGCGGTCTCGTCGAGAGTTGGCACTCGAGTGTCATATGAGGAGGTGTCTCGGGCACTGAACCGGGAGTTCTCCGAGAGGATCCGGCTGACATGGTGGAGTCGGTTCCACTATGGCGTGGTTCAGGTCGCTAGCGAGATGACGCGGCGGAGGAGGCTCCTGGTGGGACTTCATTGCGACGTTATGTATCTGGGGGAGCGGGTGACCCGTCAGCATGGCCCGGGGTCCACTCCATTGGTGCCGGTGGATCCTCCTATGTACATGCAGCATCCTCTGTCGATGCCGATGGATGAGTTGGAGAGGTATAGACAGGGCGTGTTCTATACCGAGTACATCATAGCGGGGGCCGACTATGATACTTTCTTGAGGATGAGGCTGAGGAGCCCACAGGTGCAGCATAGGGAGGGCGAGGTTCCAGGACGTCCCCGAGATCTCCCGATCCCACGCGCTAGGCTGGCGTACGAGGGGCTGGACGGTTCGCGCAGGCGACTTGTGATCCCGCTCCCGGCTGAGCCGAGACCACGATACAGGGCTGACCCCAATGCTTCGGTGAGCATCTTTTGATTTCTGCATTTGATAGTAGCATTCTGCAAATGTTGCATCTGTACTTTCTGCTTGTCTTTTGACGACCTTCCTGGTTCGCAGGTATCTGGCCGTACGTACAACGAGGCCATGAGGCTGGTGGACGGGTGGTCCGCCTACGCTAGGAGACTCGTGGAGTTCATGCGGTGCAGTTCCCGGAGGAGCGTGGATGTCCGTGAGCGGGGGCCGTCTAGGCCGAGAGGTTCGCCTGCTCCCACAGCTGGTGGGGAGGACTTTGCACAGGGATTCGGCCAGTTCGCGAGCGGAACAAATGGATTTGGAGCTCCTTCTTCTGCGCACTCGGGGCGCGAGAGGGGAGAGTCTTCGAGTTCGCGTACGCCGAGGAGGCCTTTCGCGTATTCCCGCTTGGAGGAGTTTGGCGAGTTCTTGTTTGCGACGGATCCGGCAGCGGCGGAGCAGTACGTCGAGTGCTCGGATGACGAGCAGGACTCGGAGTAGTCCTCTTTTCCTTTTTTTTTTTACTGCTTTGTTTAGACAAAATGCATGTATTTGTCAGGAACAAATTTGATTTGAACTGTATTCGAAAAAGGCGCCCGTGGGGCGGAACCTGTACTTCGCACATTTATTCTGTGATCACCTTCTGTTATTTTCGGCAAATAAGGAAGTAGGTTAATCAAAAATAAATAAAATGAGAAATGCATTAAAAATTGAACAGGTCAAAATTTAAGCCTATATGCACTGATTATTAATTATTTGCACTGTTGCACGATCCCGGGGCGGAAGGGATACTGATATTGGTTGAATGAAACCAGGGGCAGCACGCAGGTTTCATAAGGATGAACAGGGAGTTGTTTGGAAATGTTTCCAATTTAGGGGCGGTAGGCAAAGTTGACCAAGTCAACTGCAGAGGGAGTCCGGCCGGACTAGAAGTGAATTTCCAGATTCTTTAAATTGCAGTTTCCGCTTTGCAATTTGTAAGAACTGCGCATTGTTTTTGATCATTCTGGCTGAATTCTCTCAAACTTTCAAGGTTTCCTTCATTCTTTATGGCTCCCTTTCCCAAGTTACCGTCTCGGATGCAAGAGCGATATTTGGACAACTTTCAGTCGTGGGTACGGAACCACACGAGGCAGAACAAAGGGTTTTTCGAAGGATGTTACGGGATTAAATCTGTTTGGGCTTTGAAGGAGCTCATGCCAGATTGGGATCTTTTGAGAGCCGCGTCTCGGTTCTGGGACGTATGAAGGAATGTGTACAACTTTTCATACAACGAAGTCACTCCTACGTTTGAAGATTTCTGGGCCATTCTGGGAGGACCTGAGACAGAACAGCTAGTTCTTCCGTATGCTGGTGGCATGGCCACTGTTGAGAAGCTAGTGTCTTTGTTTGGTATCTCGGCTGGAGAAGCATACGGGATGCTGATACAGGATACTGATTATGTTGACATTTCGGGACTGCCCGAAAGATTTGTCGGAGCTGAGGGGAGCATCTTTTCGTGGGACGCGTTTGCTCTGTGCGCGATTGCTACTCTGTTCACATTCACGTCTCTGGGTGTGTGCCATCACAGTGTACTGGACCTGGTGAGGCAGTGCCGGAGCGGGGGAGACATCGTGCCGCTGGTCTTGGGCGAGGCGTTCCTGGGCATAGGTCGGATGGTGAATGCGCGCTCGCCGAAAATATATATATATATATAAAAGGAGTCGCCACGCCGTTTTAAGAGGAAACATTGAAAACCTTTGTTTTAGAGAGAAAACATGAGTTCGGGGGTCAGGTTACGTGTTGGGAAGAACCGAGAGTTCACCCAACACGCCTCGT
The DNA here is from genome assembly GCA_022495995.1 of Adenophora triphylla var. japonica. NCBI lineage: Eukaryota > Viridiplantae > Streptophyta > Magnoliopsida > Asterales > Campanulaceae > Adenophora > Adenophora triphylla. Next base: position 87,513 of record JAFEMH010007029.1, read on the forward strand.
CCATAGACGAGTCTTTCAATCAAACACATCCAAGTAAATCCAAAGTGTGTGCAAATATCGATAATAAACGAAATGTGATAAAATGCATCTTATTAATTATGAAACAAGAAATTACATATTGTGAGCCCATTATTTAGGGAGGCCACATCCACGATACAAGCAAACTAGAGCAGTTACAAAGGAAAAGAGTCACTGCAGATGGGTCATGTGTGTCGCATGACACATCGTACCAGTGACCACATGTGTCGCGTGACACAGGATCACTTGGGGACGAAGGTGTCGCGTGACACATATGAGCCTTCTGCAGAAACCTCACAATATGAACTCAGAAATTAACAGAAGCTATACAGATCTAATTAACAAGCTGAATTATGAACGAAAAACATAAACAACATCAAATCGACCCAGGGAGTGTGGATATGGGTAGATCCACACCCCCTTGGGGGCTCAAACACCAAATTCAACCAAATCAATCAATATGAGCTCAATTACACAATCTATGCAAGTTAAACAGAGAGATTGCGATTGGGATTGATGAGTCGAGATAGCTAGGATCTGATTACTGAATCCAAACAAAATAGAACTATAAAATTGCAAGGAATTAAATGAGAGAGAGAGAGAGAGAGAGGGTTAGGGAATTGTTACCCTTGTTGATTCCACGAATTCTATATCTAGTCAGATATAGAATCCTTCAATTCTTCGTTGTAGATCTCACAGCTCTGATCCAAGGGTTCCAATTGGTGTAGGTAGAGAATTGGGTTTGGATGAGAGGGATTAGTGGGTTGGAAGGTAGGAGAGAGAGAGGTTTTGTGCTTGGGACGCTCGTTACACTGCTATTTTGGCAGAGTAACAGTAGGCTAGAATTGGGATCCATTTCAATGAGGGGGAGGGTCTTATTTATAGGCTGCAGTTGGCTGCCTTAGTATGTCGCACGACCTTACGCGTCCACTTTCCATGCCTCAAGATGTCGCGTGACACAAGGTGGCTCAACCGCTTTTGGCGCCAAAAACCGGTTTGGAACATTCCGGGAAAATACCCAAAAGGTCCAACGGGTTTTATTTCCAAGGGTCCTTTGGCATGAATGATGTACCAAAAGGTACTTCCTTCGCGGGAAACTCATGGAACGTTTCCGGAAGTCTCGGGATAGGCCGGGAATTTACCAAAACGCCCCTTAATGCAGTTTTATTATATTAAAATGCATCGAAAAGGTTGCGAATTGGATTGGCGTACTTACAGAGCCCCTCGGCAACGTCACTTTTGGAAAAAGTGGGGTTGTCGATAAAATAAGACCCAATCTCAATGAGCGGCTGGGTTAAGGTGAAGGGCTAGAAGGGTGAGAAGGGGAAAATTATGGCCGGACCTTTACGAGAAAGGATTCCTACGTATCCCTTTAAAAAGGGAATCAAGCCAAATCGTAGTTCGGAATTACCAATACGACTACAAGCAAGAAAGGGGTAGAGATGTGTCTTCATACCTTTCCGTGCTTACCGTGACTTGTTGTGCTCCGCTTGAGAGGCTTTTCTTGGGTTTGGCTCGCTTGAGAGGCTTTTCTTCTTGGTGGGCTCCGCTAGAGAGGCTTTTTCCTTTGGTTTGGCTCTCGCTTGAGAGGCTTTTCTTCTTTGTGGGCTCCGCTAGAGAGGCTTTTACGGGTTCGGCTCGCTTGAGAGGCTTTTCTTCTTTGTGTGCTCCGCTAGAGAGGCTTTTCTTCTTTGTGTGCTCCGCCAGAGAGGCTTTTCTCGGGTTTGGCTACGCTTGAGAGGCTTTTCTTGGTTTGGCTCTGCTTGAGAGGCTTTTCTTGGTTTGGCTCTGCTTGAGAGGCTTTTCTTGGTTTGGCTCTGCTTGAGAGGCTTTTCTTGGTTTCTGGTATTGTCGAGCTCTTCTTGGGGCTGTCACAGATACGCATGCTTTTTTTTTGTTTTGTTCTTTCTTCTCCAGTTTGGTCGGAGGTCCAGTCGCCGAGACTCAATTGATTATTGTACCCGGGGTAAAACAACAACTCCAACGCGCTACACTTGAATAAGCCTATCTTGTTAGCAAAGATTACTATGGTGTCTCGAACCATTTTTGGAAATATTGTGAGATCTATGGTGTCTCGAACAAATTTTGAAAATATTGTGAGATCTATGGTGTCTCGAACCATTTTTGAAAAGGTTGTGAGAACTATGGTGTCTCGAACCAATTTTGAAAATGTTGTGAGAACTATGGTGTCTCGAACCAATTTTGAAAATGTTGTGAGAACTATGGTGTCTCGAACCATTTTTGAAAATGTTGTGAGAACTATGGTGTCTCGAACCAATTTTAGAAATATTGTGAGAACTATGGTGTCTCGAACCAATTTTGAAAATGTTGTGAGAACTATGGTGTCTCGAACCAATTTTAGAAAATGTTGTGAGAACTATGGTGTCTCGAACCAATTTTGGAAATATTGTGAGATCTATGGTGTCTCGAACCAATTTTGGAAATGTTGTGAGAACTATGGTGTCTCGAACCAATTTTGAAAATGTTGTGAGATCTATGGTGTCTCGGACCAATTTTGAAAATGTTGTGAGAACTATGGTGTCTCGAACCATTTTTGAAAATGTTGTGAGAACTATGGTGTCTCGAATCAATTTTAGAAATATTGTGAGAACTATGGTGTCTCGAACCAATTTTGAAAATGTTGTGAGAACTATGGTGTCTCGAACCAATTTTGAAAATATTGTGAGATCTATGGTGTCTCGAACCACTTTTGAAAATGTTGTGAGATCTATGGTGTCTCGGACCAATTTTGAAAATGTTGTGAGATCTATGGTGTCTCGAACCACTTTTGAAAATGTTGTGAGATCTATGGTGTCTCGGACCAATTTTGAAAATGTTGTGAGATCTATGGTGTCTCGAACCAATTTTGAAAGTATTGTGAGAACTATGGTGTCTCGAACCAATTTTGAAAATATTGTGAGAACTATGGTGTCTCGAACCAACTTTAAAACGACATGATATGATGACTAGACGCTTGAAAGAAATATGCGTTCATACCTGTATTGTGCTCATTCGCAGCTGTCGAAAGGTCTTAGACTACCATTGTTGCTTCTGCCGCCGGGATAAGTGTAGCTTCCTGAGGAGCTCACGCTACTTCTTTCCCGCTCTCTTGTTGTTCTTTCTTTCATGTCCTGGGCTTTGCTTGGGAAACTGGGGACTTTGCCTTTTTCTGTTTCTTTCTTTCTCAATTTGGTCTGAGGGCCAGTCTTGAGACTCAATTGATTATTGTACCTGCGAGGGTAAGACAACAACTCCCGATGCTATGCCTAAATAAGCTTATCTTGTTAGCAAAGATTAATTTATGTTAGCTTGTTTGCACGAGTCCGATGCGTTCTCGGGAAAGCAAATGTGATTATTGGGTTAAAGGTCGGTTTTGCTGTGTTTATTCATGAAGTTTTGGGATTGTTTCGGACGGTATGTATAGTAGGGGTCCTCTCGTGAGGTGGAAAATGATATGGCGCAGCTAGCAAGTCGGGGACGCTCCCGAAAAGTACGGATTGCGTAGGTCCAGTGGTATCGCGTGTACGAGACAGCAAGTAGCAGAGGGGGGCGAGCCATCCCGGCTTGGTGAAGCCCCAGTTGACAAGTGCAAAGCAATCTGGAGGGAATCTGTAAGGAGAGCCGGAGGGATACCTTAACCAAAGCCCCAGCTTGAGGATATTCCATGCAGCTTCATCGCAGGCAGAGTCATCTTGTAGCCACAGAGGCAATTCATCATTTCAAACCGTAGTCAATCAGTCGCTGGACAAGACTCGGAAATGTTTACGCGCAGGGGCACATCTTTCGAATGATGGGAAATGAATCCCGAATTCTGTGTATGACACTCTCGCTTTGGGTTTGACTCTTTTGAGAGAGTATAAGCATCACAAGGTGTGGAAAGTGTATGGAAGCCCCTGCTGACCGAAACAGTGTTTAGCTCTATCTTCCTATGATGTAGCAAGAGAAGACTTGTCGAGACACTTGAAAACCTGTCCTATTCGTGATGATCACAAAGCTGCTTAAAACCCTTTATTGATGTTCGGGTTAGTCAACCGCCAAAGCTGATGTGAGCAAATATTTTTTATCAATCCCGAGGAGAAAACCCACTGATATCGAGAATCGGAAGGATAGACAGTGTATGGGCATGGTCCTTGAAGAGACCGGATTTTCTGAGATTTGTTTATGATTTCGACCGGACCAATTAAGGTTGCCTACGTTCCCCTCCGTAGGAGGAGCTCAAGTCGTCGTAGTCCGGGCTCATCTCGAATGAAAAGGATGAACGGTGAAGTTCGGGGATGTGAGGACCTTCGAGAATTTTTGAGAGTTGAAAGAACGTGTCCTCTTAGAGTGTCGATGGGAGACACAGATGCGAAGCCCCAGTGGGACATTCACGGCAGATGTTTGCGGAGGAGAAATGAAGTATGCTCACATGCAACGTCAAATGAACGAACGGAATTTGCACAATCTTCAATTGATGGTCCTTTGAGCCGGATGGACTTGGCTCGCTTCAGCAATAATCAGATTAGATCTCGACGATATTAGATCGAAACCTGCCTATCCAAAGAGTAATCATGGGCCGGGTTTCGGGATTGGATCGGTCTTCTGGGTGATTTGGGATATCATGACCTTTTAAGATGAGAGGTCGGCTAGGCTTTTTCTTGCCTGGCCGAACCTCTAAAGATGAGAGGTTGGCTCTTGGGTAGGTGTTTGGGATTTCTAAGGCGAGGAATTCATGATTGCATCTTTGCCTTGCTTCTAAGAATGAGAGGTCGATCTTTTGGCTTTCGTCAAGGTCGAAGGTAAGGGTAATGTCCTCTAAAATTGAGAGGACGGCTTGGGATCGGTTTGAGGTAGTGGTGAGGAAACATCCGTGTTGTCTCTTTGTTCACTCTGAGATTCCTTTTGAGTAACGACCGAATCTTCTGACTTTCGCTTCTGAGAGGATCACTGGGGACCAGGCTCTTTTTTTTTTTTTTTTTTTTTTTTTTTTTTCGAGAGGAGAATTTTCGGCTAGTCCCCGTGGATGGATCATCATTGCATTCCGCCATTCTTGAAGCTTGGAGACGGTCGATCTTCTTTTGAATCACAGAGCCTCAAGGATGGTCCCTCTTCTTCGGGAATGGATAGACGGGTTTCAAAGCGTGCCGATCTTGAATTGAAGGGATATTGTTTAGTGAGGGCAAGGTAAGGGTTTTCCTAAGGGTGGAGGTTTCAACCGCAGCTCCCACCGGATGATCCAAACGAGATCGGGTCTTCGCCGTTTGCTTAAGCTCATTTTGGGGAAAAACCCGTGCAAATTCCTCGAACAACGAGATAGAGAGGACGAAATGAAAATATGTGAGCACAGAAAATGCAAACTGGGGGCTTGATCAGCCCCGGTTTAGAGAATGATATCAGCAGATTTTCTTGTTCCGATTAATTCAAATACTAGTCGTTTCGAAGCATTAGTCGGTGAGCAGCACAAATGATCATGTAAAATAAGACCATTTCAATTTAAGCAGAATGTAAGTGAACAAGTAATATCTCGAGTCTAGCAAGAATAGAAATAAAGACTTTCATTAATATAATAAAAGATTCATATCATGGACTTGACAGACTCACGACCGCATAAAAGACACTCTAGAACCTACGATGCCGACTGACTGATTTCTCTGGGGAAGATATCTTCTGACCTCCGTTGATATTACTGAGGAGGACCGATAATCACATTGGGGTGAGCTTTCTCAATTCTCGCCTTTATTAATAAGCCTTTGGATGAGCCGCTTTAAAGAGACGCAATGCTCGTGACATGCCCAGATATCGATGGTAATAGCAATACTTGCTACGATCCAAATTAAGCGTAGGTTTACCGGGTTGATAATTCTCCAGCGGCTTTATCATTCCTTTCTCGCCTTAATCCGTTGAAAGCTTCTTCGGTCGACATCCCTAGATCATCGTATTCTCAAGTTTCTTGCGAGGGGATACGGCGGAGATCTCTGACATTGCCATTATCGTGGAGAACCCAATTCAATCTTCCCTTCATCAATGAGCTCTTGGATGATTACCCTCAATTGTAAGCACCCATGGGTAACATGTCCTGAGTATTGGTGATAATCGCAATACTTGCTTGGGTCCAGACTTTCATCATGACAGAGAGGAGAGAGCGTGTATGAGGAGGAGGGTAGAGAATTTTGAGGAGGTACGGGAGAGGGAAGAATACGGAAGGAGACGGACTCGTGCAACACTTTATTAATCTTCAAGTAGAAATCGGTGTTTTAAGTCCTAGAGCCGGTTGGAAAAGGATAATCCTTTATTTCACGCAATCTAGACCCTGGGAACCTATGGGCACATCATCCACAAATACACCAAATGCGTTGAGTCAAAATTGACAATAGGCGATAGTACCTAATCAAAACCGAAGCATTTATGGGCCGGACGAGCAGCCCCAATTTCTCTGAAAAATTTGGGCAAAGCATAACGGGTATTCCCGAAGAAATTCAAGGAAAAATCCTAAGCATGACCTCTCGTCGGTGCACGTTGACAAAGCGACATGATCTCTCGTTAGAACATGCCGTGGGAACGACATGTCCTTTCGTGAAACCATGTTGCATTGCCAACATGCCCACACGTGCTAGGTTTTGGGAAAGGTACGAAAGCTTATTAAAATTTTTGAAACAACTCATTTTAGTGTATTTGAAAAATGGCGTGTCGAAAACCAACCGTTTTGGGTGAAGTTTAAAAGTGTGGCGCCACCTATAATGCACTAGGGGTATGGGTTTGACATTAGGCGCTCAAGCGTAGGCGAATTTTATGGCCGTCCGCGATGCCGTCAATCGCACCCGAGGGTTCTAAATCTAAGTGATGTAGTGTGCGGATGACTAATTCGTTTATTTGCAAAAAACAAATTTTTTTTATTTTTTTTTGTTTTTTTTATTTGTTTTTTTTTTAAGAAGAAAACACACACCCTCACACAAGGTAAACAGGGAACAATAACCAAATGAGTCACGCTTTGGTCCAAGGGACTGCCCTCAAACCAGTCTTCTGATGATCTGCTCAAAGGCCACCTTTGTCGCGTGGACACAGACAACCAGAGACAAAGGTGTCGCACGACTTTGGGTGGTCATCGAACCAAGCCTCCTCAAATCATCAAATCAGCCCCTGCTTTACCATATCAAGAGCAACACAGAGATACCAATGCACAACAAATGACCACAAGCACAAAGGGCTCACAAGTTCCATAATCAACAAAATGTAGGCATCACAAATGATTATCGAATAATGTACACAACATGGATGCATTGGATGTTTTTTGACTAAACGAAAGCTTGACCCACTTAACACTTGAAAAATAGGTTTTCAAGTGAAGTCCCCAGCAGAGTCGCCACTGAATGCGCGCTCGCCGAAAATATATATATATATATATATATATATATATATATATATATATATATATATATATATATATATATATAAGGAGTCGTCACGCCGTTTTAAGAGGAAACATTGAAAACCTTTGTTTTAGAGAGAAAACATGAGTTCGGGTCAGTTACGTGTTGGGAAGAACCGAGAGTTCACCCAACACGCCTCGTCCATAGACGAGTCTTTCAATCAAACACATCCAAGTAAATCCAAAGTGTGTGCAAATATCGATAATAAACGAAATGTGATAAAATGCATCTTATTAATTATGAAACGAGAAATTACATATTGTGAGCCCATTATTTAGGGAGGCCACATCCCTGATACAAGCAAACTAGAACAGATTACAAAGGAAAAGAGTCACTGCAGATGGGTCATGTGTGTCGCATGACACATCGTACTGCTGACCACATGTGTCGCGTGACACAGATCACTTGGGGACGAAGGTGTCGCGTGACACATATGAGCCTTCACGTAAACCTCACATTATGAACTCGTAAAATTAACGTAAGCTATACGCATCTAATTAACAAGCCGAATTATGAACGAAAAACATAAACAACATCAAATCGACCCAGGAGTGTGGATATGGGTAGATCCACACCCCTTGGGGGCTCAAACACCAAATTCAACCAAATCAATCAATATGAGCTCAATTACACAATCTATGCAAGTTAAACAGAGAGATTGCGATTGGGATTCAAGAATTCGGTATAACTAGGATCCGATTACCGAATCCAAACAAAATAGAACTATAAAATAGCAAGGAATTAAATGAGAGAGAGAGAGAGAGAGAGAGGGTTAGGGAATTGTTACCCTTGTTGATTCCACGAATTCTATATCTAGTCAGATATAGAATCCTTCAATTCTTCGTTGTAGATCTCACAGCTCTGATCCAAGGGTTCCAATTGGTGTAGGTAGAGAATTGGGTTTGGATGAGAGGGATTAGTGGGTTGGAAGGTAGGAGAGAGAGAGGTTTTGTGCTTGGGACGCTCGTTATACTGCTATTTTGGCAGAGTAACAAAAGAGGCTAGAATTGGGATCCATTTCAATGAGGGAGGGTCTTATTTATAGGCCGCAGCGGCCGCCTTAGTATGTCGCACGACCTTACGCGCCCACTTTCCATGCCTCAAGCCGTCGCGTGACACAAGGTGGCTCAACCGCTTGGCGCCAAAACCGCTGGAACATTCCGGAAAATACCCAAAAGGTCCAACAGTTTTATTTCCAAGGGGTCCTTTGGCATGAATGATGTACCAAAAGGTACTTCCTTCAAGGGAAACTCATGGAACGTTTCCGGAAGTCTCGGGATAGGCCGGGAATTTACCAAAACGCCCCTTAATGCAGTTTTATTATATTAAAATGCATCGAAAAGGTTGCGAATTGGATTGGCGTACTTACAGATGGCGACCGGTAGCCGATACATGTGGGGAGGGAGTCCCGCTATGCTTACCATGTGGTTAAGGGCGAGACTGCAGATGATGCCTGAGGTGCCAATGTCCTGTGACGCTTGGTCCTTTTCTCGACGTCCTTCCGGTGATAGGGGCGATCGTGCCGAGCCGGAGCTCGAATGGCCGACTTTGCATGCATCACTTGCGATGGTGGGTTCCCCATTGGAAATTGCGGACTGTCGGACCGCTCGTGGAGGGTCCGTCGGTTGTCGAGTGTCGGGGGCCGTCTCGGACGTCTTTCTATATTCCATCATTGGTTCTCGCGACAAGACGGGCCGGAGCAGTGCCACCGATCGATTTGAGTTATGCCGCTACCTTGAGGTGGGATCTCTCGCGGATGGAAGATCCTTCGACGCTATTGCCGATCACCCTAAGTGGTGGCAATACACGTCCTTTCCGCCGTGGTTCTCTTTCACCGAGAGAGGGCACCGTTCGTCGACGCAAGATCCGAACCGGTACGAAGAGTGTATAGGAGAGACACAGATGGCTATCTTGTGGAGATGGAGTGAGCCGTTAGGTGCCGATCACCCTGACAGCCTCGACCTTGAGGAGGGCCGGCAAGTGGCTAACCCCGGGAATTGTACCGGCGATGCCATGGCCGATTATGAGACAAATGCCGATCGAGAGGCCAATCAAAGCACCGTTATGATGGCTTGAAGCGAGGCGGCTCGAGACAGCTAGATAAAGGGTCGCGATGTGACACCACAAAGTGTTGACGGAGGCGTCTGAAGAGTCCCCTGAGCCAGTGTAGAAGGCCTACCGAATATTTCCCGCGAAGGTGAAGAACACTCGCCGGGGAAAAGGGAAGGGGAAGAAGGATGAAGGACCTAGTACGGAAACTAGGTTGACCTTGCCGTCCGTAGTATCCACCCATTGTCATTGCGTACACATTAATTGATTAATGTTTTATTGTAGTTTTGCTAGCGTGTAGCGAGTCAAGAGTTGACCGTGCTTGAACTCATCAAAGAATGTTTTAACCGTTATGAATTTGTAGGTTAAATGAAAAGAGTTTTTCGAAACACAAGCAATTGATGCTTATTGTATTTTTTGTTTTTTAGACCGAACCAATGATGGCCGCCTATGTTCCCTTTTACAATTGGACTAAGGGGCTCAGTCACCGTAGTTCGACACTTTAGGTGAATTTGAGAAAAACAAAGACAAAAGAAGTGTGACCACCGTTTTTTACCTCGGATCATTAGCGGGAATGTATCCAAATGGGTATTACTCTTTTAGCACTTTAATTTTACCGAGGGGACGATGTATGGGGAAGGTGAGTTGACTCGTGCTCTTCCTCAAATGAAGTATCTCATGAGCTTGCTTCCGTTCACTGGGGTTAACGAAAGGGTTTCCGTCCAAGTCTCGCTAGCTTCTGGCTTGGCTCCTCCGAGAAGATTCTTTTGTACTCACGAATGGTCCTATCTAGGTAGGCTCCCACTCTTCCGAGGGGATTGGTCTCGCGTAGGAGGCTTTTCCTTTAGCACCAAGTCGCCTTCTCGATGTCTCGTATCTTGACTTTCTTGTCGAATGCTCGTGCCATTCTCGCTTTGGTAGGCTCGAGTATGTTCCATGGCTTTCAATCTGCGCTCGTCGAATAGAGCAAGTTCGTCGTGACGGCTCGTAGCCATTCGACTTCATTGATCCCGCTTTCCAAGAGGACTCGCAGAGGGATGGAATTTCCAATTCCACGGCAACATCGCTTCCATTCCGTAGGTAAGCGCGAACGGAGTCTCCCCGTGGCGGTTCTCGACCGATGTTCGGTATCCCCAAAGGGCTAGATGTAGCGGGCCGCCTCCCGACCTCCGGTGGTCATCTTTCCGATTATCATGGCGAGAGTCTTGTTGGCCGCCTCTACTACACCATTGGTTTGTGGTCTCGTAAGGAGAAGACTTGTGACGTGTGACTCGAACCCGGCCGCCAGCTGGTCACAATCTCCTTCGAAGTGAGTCCCATTATCGGATATGATCTCGTTGGGCACTCCGTATCGGCACATGATGTTCTCTCGGATGAACTCGGCCACCTTCTTAGAATTCAAAAGACTAGCACGATCCGGCTTCTACCCATTTCGGGTGAAGTAGTCGATCGCGACTAGAATGAACTCGTGACCATTGCTCCCTGGTGGAGTGATCTTGCCGATGACGTCGATTCCCCATGTGGCGAAAGGCCATGGCGTAGTCATGCAGGAGAGCTCGTGGGGAGGGATGTGATTGAGGTTGGAGAACCGCTGACATCCGTCGCAGCCTTCCTGAACGAACCGGATGCAGCCTGCTTTCCATTGATATCCAATAGTATCCCATACGGAGAATGATCTCGTGTCAATGCTCGGGCGTTCATGTGCGGACCGCAGTTCCGTTGTGAACTTCGTTCATTAGCTCGCCGGCTTTTTCTTTGTTTACACACCGAAGGAGTGGCCTCGTGGCGTTTCTTGTACAACATACCCCCTGCACGACGAAATGGGATGCCAGCATTTTAATGCCATCATGTTTTTGGCTTTGATCCCTTCTCTCGTATTTTCCATCTTCATTTGTGAAGGAAGCTTCTCCGCTTTGGAGGTACCGGTAAATTTGATTGTACTGTGGTTCGTCGATCGTTTTTCTTTTCCGATTTCACGTTAAATAGGCGGGTGTTTCCGTCCGCCTATTCTCGAGGGGTTTTACCGTTTCCCATTGGGAATTTTGACAAGAGAGGCGAGGGTTTCCGTGGCATCCGCGAAACGGTTCCCTCGTCTCTTGGCAAATAATGAAAAGAGATGTCCTTGAACCGAGCAATGAGCTCCTCCATGTACGTATGGTACTTCTAAGGCCGAATCTACCGTCTTCCATTTGTTGGACACTTGATTGATGATCAATGCCGAGTCTCCATATACATCCAGCTTCGAGATGTTGCGCTCGAGGGCGGTTTCCAAACCCGCCGCACAAAGCTTCAGATTCTCGCCGCATTGTTGGTTGCTTCGAAATTCGCCTTGATAGCTATGGGAGTATGCTCATCCTTGGGATCGACAAGGAGCATTCCAATACCATTCCCCTTCTTGTTGGCTGCCCCATCGAAGAAGAGTTGCCGCCGGTTTGCGCCGTCGAGTGAGAAGATTCCGTCGTCCGTAAATTGCGGATCGTGACCCTTAGGTTCACCGCTCGGGAAGTCGGCCACCTGGGATCCGCCATGACTCTACCCTTTGTTGATTTTCCGACCATGTACTTGATATCGAACTCACCAGAAGAATGACCACTTGGCTAGCCGCATTGACAGGATGGCTTGTCAAAGAGATATCGGACGGGTCCACTTTGGAGACCAGGAGCACCGAATGCGACCGCATGTAGTGTTTCAGCTTTCCCAACTACCCATACCAAGGCGGTACAAGTTTTCTCCGATGCCGAGTAGCCGAGTTCACTTCCTTGAAGCTTCCGCTTACGAAGTAGATTGCATGCTCAACCTTGGAATCTTTCTCGTTCTTGTGCGCATTGCTCCGATTGACGTGTCTCATCGTCGATAGCTGTGAGTAGTGGCTTTGTCTTCATGTGGCGGGCAATCTGGGATTCACCAAGTAGGTCTTGATCTTCTCAAAAGTTGTTTGGCACTCTGAGTCCCATTTGATGCTCGGCATTCTTTTCATCGGGCCAACACGGGCTCGCAGAGAGATGTCAACCTGTTGATGAAAGCGACCGATGTACCAAGTCTTCCCATGATGCTCTTCACTTCGTCAGGGTTTGAGGAGGCTTCATGTCGATGATGGCCTTGATTTGGGATCGGCTTCGATACCTCTTTCGTAACCATGTACCCCAACACCTTGTCGCGCTTGACGCCGAAGGTGCACTTTGCCGGTTTAGCCTCATGGAGTGCTTTTCGAGTCACAAGAAGAACTTTCGATCCGTCATGTGCTGCATGTCTCGATCCCCGGGATGGATGATCATGTCGTCGACATATACTTCGATTTCTTTGTGAATCATGTCATGGAAGAGGGCTGCCGTGCAGCCCGCCGGTAAGTAGCCCCCGTTTCTTCGAGGCCGAACGGCATGACCGTGTAATGCATGTCCCCCATGGAGTGGTGAAGGCGCCTTGGCTTGATCCTCCTCGGACATTTTGATCTGGGTCAGTATCCAAATAACCCGTCCACGAAGGACTTTACTTCGAAATTTGCCGTGGTGTCAATTGTGATGTCGATGTTAGGCAAATGGGAAATCATCTTTAGGGCGGGCCTTGTTGAGATCCCGGAAATCCACACAAAGATTTGACCTTCCGTTGGCCTTGGTGACCGTCACGATGTTGGAGAGCCAAGTCGGGTACTCAATCACTCGATGAAACCAACTCGGAGCATTTTCTCAATCTCTTCTTTTACTTGCAAGGACCACTGGCTTGATCTTGCGCAGCCTTCTGCTTGATGTGCTTGGATTCGAGATCCAGGTGAATTCTCGTGCTCCACGATCGAGGGATCGAGTCCTGGCATGTCCCGATATGACCAGGCGAACACGTCAACATACTCCCGGAGGAGGCTTATCGTGGCTTCTTTTCTCGCATCGTTTGCGAATGAAACCGCCCACTTCAGTGTCTCTTTAGGCTCTTGCACCGACCCCAGGCTTCACTTTGGTCATAGACCTTCTTCTAAGAAAAAAGCTTTTGGGTCCCGGTTGTCCTCTTGGTCAACTACACGCCTGAGAACTTCTAATGTATTTGTTTCGTTTAATGTGTCTCGTCCTCTTTACTCAATCTGGCGATTATTAACGCCTTTTAAGTTGTTTGTTAGCTTATCAGCTGTTAAAGTGGCAATGAGAGGATACTCCGAAAGTGCTCGACTTTTCAGATGTAAGCAAGAACGGAAATACACGGTTGGCTACAAGCATTATCACTCCTTCTCCGCGTAAGGCTTCGCTGGATGACGATCGTAGAGACTGGGACTCTGACAAGGACCGACTCTCAGCAGGGTTTGAGACCGGGTTTCAAGGGAGACGTGGGTGCGGGCCCAAACCTTGTCTTCCGCCCCGCCCGGCTTGCCCTCTGTCCCGGCTGAAAGTTACCCAATTCTTCAAAGGGCTACTTGCCGGATGCTTCGATGAGGTTCTGGGATCGAGAGGCTTCGCTTCTGCCGTCCCAACCACGTGGCGATCATGCCGTTGTCGGAGCCTGTGTCAATCAAGTTTGGCACCTCCATGACTACTTCAAAAAGAACTCGTAGAGCCGGTCCACCGAGAGCGTCTTCTATGAATTCCCGGTTCCTTCTGCTTTGGAGTTACTCTGTCTCTCGAACAATGTGGCCTCGGCTTACGATCCGAACAATTTGTTTCCCATGGAGAGTACTCCCAGTTGCAAGCCCTCCAAGTCCGGGATTCCCCTTTGAATGTGTGCTCGTGCTCTGACTCGTGGTGCGCTGGTCCAGTAGGGCCGTGATATCGAGGAAAGCTCCCCTTATCTGATTAGCTTTGAGTCCTCTCGAAATGCTTTCGAGGTCCCGTGCTAGCCGCTCCATTCTTACCGTAGTCTCGGTGCAGCTTGGACTATCCCCGCTTCTTTCTGCATTCTTCATCAGCTTCCACCCATCTGGTTCCTCCAGCTCGTCGTTCATTGCTTGAGCCTACTGCCGGTCCCCTCTCAGCTTCCGCTCCGTCGGTCTGCTCATGGCCCCTCGCTCTGTCCCTCAGGTCTTGGCTTCCCTTGGTCGGGCCCTCAGAAGTAATGAGCGAGGTCAAAGCCGTAAGGTCCGGAGGTCGGGTGTGCCGTCTGAGGTTCCTCTCCTTTTACGGGTCAGCCGCCTTGGTGCGGGCTGAGCCCTTTTGTCTTCCTTTTGACTATCGCCTTCTGTTGGCACGCAGCCAAGCCCCCGGACCGTGCGTGTGGTCCTCGACTTCAATCAACTTGGTGTCAGCCTTGCAGCCTTCTTGTTGAGCCCTTCAGCCGGGATGTAGTTCATTGAGTTTCATCATCCTCTACATGGCAGAGGAACTTGGCTTCGTGGAGATAGTGAAGGTCCAAGTTGCATATTTGGATCTCTTTGGAGTGTCTCCGCAGTGAATCCAGCTAATGCCATGTCGTCACTTATGCTTGATTTCTAATACCGGAATGTCGTTGGTGCCGGGCTCCCCTCGGCGGTGACGCCGTCGCTGCACACGCGTGGGTTAGCTCTGCGCTTGCATGAACTTGAGGCATCGATGAAGGCTGATGCCACGCCATTGATCCATTGATGCAGCCAGGGACGCCCAGGATGGTCCGCTGAAAGCTATTGGAATGTCCAATACTTGGAATTCGGTGGATTCGAAGGCTTAATATCTGTGGGTCTTGATGTCAAGCAGGTCTCATCACTCTTGGCCGGCAAGACATTCATTCCGAAACCTCCGTCTACCAACACGCGGAAGGCGACGCCCGTCCACTGGACCGGGTGATGGCCAATGCAGCGGCTCATCCATCAGGATCCCAAATTTTGGAAGGTCCAAATCTTGAAGGTGATAATGTTGCCATAAACTGGATGTTGCCGATCATCCGAATGACTTCATCCTGGGGTCAAGGCCCACGGGGACCATGGTACGGGCCATGCTTCCTCTAGCTTGAGCTCTGTGAGGCATATACAGGAGGTGAGCAGAGACCAAAGGGAAATGTTCCGCCCGAGTCCTGCTGAGCCGAGTGAGGATCGGGTCTCTCTTCAGGGAACTTGCGTCTTCGCGGCTGGACTCTGGTTGCAGCCTGCCCGTCCAGGCTTTTTGGCGGCCTTGTGGTGGTAATGCATGGATTTGACCCGATCGGGCTTATGAACGCCGACATCAGTTTGGTCCCTTCTTGACAGGCCGCTCCGA
Organism: Adenophora triphylla var. japonica; assembly: GCA_022495995.1. Lineage (NCBI taxonomy): Eukaryota > Viridiplantae > Streptophyta > Magnoliopsida > Asterales > Campanulaceae > Adenophora > Adenophora triphylla. The sequence continues at coordinate 103,129 of JAFEMH010007029.1, forward strand.
GTTGAGCCATAAAGTTGCAGAGGAGGATTCCCTTGGAGCATAGGGCTGACATGCCTTCCCTCAACTCATCGGGATCGCCACGCATTCCCCGTAGCTTCTCGGCAGCCTTGACGGATTCCCCGTCCTGCAGTGATACTAGTTTAGGTGCCTCTGCGGGGGAGGTAGCAGACGCTTGACGCAGCTGCTCGAATGTCAGCACGTCAAGAGTGGTTGCCTCGAACCGAACCGTGCGTCGTTGCTGCAGGCCTCCTGTGAGGTTGGAGAGTTCTCGGCTCAAGCGAACGGTCTCCTTGATCTCTTCACTGTATATCGCGTTCCTTTCCTTCCTGGGCCGAGCATACTCAGTGGCATTCCGAGTTGGGTCCGGCGATACTCATGGTTTGCTAATTTTCCTCCACTCTTGGCCCAGCATCAACCTTTCTTGCAGCCTAGCCTCGTCGCCGAGAGTTAATGCCTCGCTGGTTCTTCCCATGTGAGAATAGCCAGCTGTCTTTGAATCACTGTGCTGGCAAAGCCTCAGGTAAACCTCCATCGGGGGGAGGAGTTTTCTCCTTTGTTTTATCTCGAAAGTGGCGGGTATGTCGGAGGGTGAGTACACGGCTTCCTGAACACTCTCGCCCATGTAACTCGGTTGCACGTTGCCCAGCTCTGATCGTTTCGCAAACGAATGCCTCGACCGCAGGAATTTCCCTGTGAGTAGTTGCCCAAGCCGAGACGCATTTCCCATCCCTCCCTCTTTATTTTTAAATAGAAATTTCTCCCCCGAGCTTGGCCTTTCAATTTGAAAGTGCGTAAATGATCCGTTCCCATCCTCCCAGGACCCTCGGGAGTCCTGGCTTCTTGAGTTGACTTCATGCCTGGCTGGGAAGAGAATGGTTCTCCATCATCTTCGCTGCGTCGCTTTTCACAGAGAACTTGCTTTCCCGGGAGGGTAAGCGCCGGGATTCGCTTATGCCGTGTCGTTCCATCTCCTCTAGGTCATCAGGCACCATTGACCACCCTCGCCCGGAGCAGGGGTCTGGATGAGAACAGACAGCAGTCCTGAAGTTGCCGCTCGAGCAAAACCTGGCGAGGTCGAACTCGGCTCTAGAGTGGCCGTTCTAGCTTTCTCGGCCCGAGCTGCCCGTGACACTTTAAGCGGGCCTCGGTCCCCTGTCGGTCTTCCGAGCTTGGTCTTCGTCCCAAAGACGGGCTTTCTGGAGTCAAGAAGTTCCATGAGGGCTTCTCATTGCGGTAGCTGCCAGCCTCCGTAGCGCATCATCCGA